>CM073774.1:52741985-52966834 GCA_037158775.1 Hetaerina titia | reverse complement strand
CCCTCATGTTATCTTTTTAATGTTTATCTTATAATTCCTATTTCTTGAGAATCACATTATCTCACATTATTTCTTATGAATCTTCTCCAATCCCTATCTTAATGATTCTGCAAGGTGGTGAATAAGAAAATCGGAAGCCTTCACGTGCCAGAATATAAGTATTATGACACGAACAGGTCAACAAAGGTCCAAATGAAGGGAATGTACGAGAATATGAGATTCAATAATAAAATTTAACGAGGGTCAGAGAAGTGAAGCAACTTAATTTGATGGAATCGCCGTTGAATGAAATGCAATTCGGAGCTTACATCAGCAAATCATGAAAGGAAACTTCATGATAATGGTATCAATTTGTAAACTTCACAAGCCAGAGCGCTAGTACCAGTTGAGATCTAACCTGAGCAACCAAACCGGAAAACTTTATTTACAACGGCATTGCTCTTTAAGAGTAAGAGGGAATGACATTAATCCCACGACTCTACACGGAGGTATGACTTGTAATCATTATTTGTATACAGCTATTGAGATTACAGGGAAATGTCTTCCCATGCAATAAAAACCCTCCGGCACAATTTAAGCCAGTTAACTTTCTGTGCCTTTTTACCGTTGATTCGATCCCGTGACAAATTAGGAAAGGTATTATCAAACATAAGAGACAGTATACGGCCTGAAGTTCAGACAGAAACTAAATCACTAAATGTTCATTAGGAGATTTTAAGGTAAAAACTGATTTTAACTGTTTTCCATGGAATTAGTCTCTGAATAGAGGGGTGTGAGCCAGAACCTTTCCAGACATGATGCTCGTCACATAAGCATTCGGCGTTTGAATAAGTTCACCATGATCGAATCAACGAAAGTTTCCCTCTCAAATGAGGGCGAGGGACTTCTGCTGGGGGCAGAATGAGCATGAAACTCTCCCTCAATGAACCACAAGCAGAGAAACGATCCTGCCTAGCTTACTCTGAAGAGGGCCACAAAAAATATATCGGAGCGACGGCGAGCGGTTCATTCCCATTTTTGGAGGAGAGAGGGCTTAGACCACAGGCGATCGAAAGGGAAGGCGATGAGGAGAGGCGTCAAAAAAAAGTAGCCACACGAGATTCGGAAACTTTGCCTGCACATCACAGAGCGCGGAAGTCTCTAGAGCCGCCGGGGGAGAGAGGAGAATACTCCGGGGTCGGGTGGGAGAGGTTAAGGGCCGCTTCCCTACCCTTCGCGGAGAGAATGAATAGGGAACAAGGGTGAAAGTGAAGGAGAGGGGCTGCGTCGTAGACGGGCGAAAACCAACAACCCTCTTAAAGCTGGCAAAACCACCCAGCGGCAGAAAATGCGGTCGAATTGACTTAAGGGACGGCGGCAGGGAGCGCGCTACACCGCAAGTGCTCCACGATAGAGGGGGCTGCACAACTTGGCCCAAAGCCACTCCAACCTCTTTCTCTATCTCTCTCTCCATTTGTCAGAGAGATATGGGGAGGTATAGGGAGAGTAGACAAAATACCGCGATAATAATCAGATACCAGGTTGCCTATGTAGAGATTAACTTGCTATAAACTTACTATAAATTAAATGTCCCTTAAACTATGCAGTTCAAGATTATTTATATGCAATTCGACGACAAGACTACACTTGGGAAGGAAGGCTATTTACAATATCTAGACGTCTAGTGAAAACGCAGAAATCATTAGGGGAAAACAATCATTCGGGTGTTACATGAAGGAGAAGGATACCCGTTACCAATGTAATGCTTTCACATTATTCCTAAAAAGTTCTCGAAATGAATACGTTAGAACTTTCCGTCATACATGACTCATTCTTTACATATGGACATCGTATATCTTACCGTATAGGCTGCCTGAAAGGAAAATTTATTTGCAAACGCTTAAGATTTATTAAGCGTGAAAATGGTTGCACAGTTAGAATAATGCATTTCAGCTAATACATATATTGAGGGTATATTTTTCATTATGAAATCGCATATCTTTCACGTAATTATCTATCAACTGATTTTAACTTGTTACCTACGTTTAAACACAGTGGCGTAATAATTTAGCATGAGATCTTTTTCTGAACGGATAGCGGTTTTGCATGCCAAATGAGAAAAAGAGAAAGACGATTGTTGCTTCCCGTCTGTGAAAAAGAAAAACATAAAAAACCAATCTTCTACAAATTGACACAGGTTACTAGCAAACAATGAGAATCTAAGCAACAATCACGCGATATAAAACTATTATCTCTAATCCTATCCTATTATTGATTAAAATGCTGAACTTAAAACGATTCAACTGGCTCATGGTCAGAATTACAAGGAAATTAGTTTGAAAATTGAGGTGACAAAAAGAACACAACACGAACAATTCTTATCTGGATCTAGTTTGTCTTATGATTACCGGAAAAAGAAGTAATATTAAAGCATAGCCGAAATGTAATACTGCCCAACTTCAAAAGGGACTCTGAAAAAGCTTGGGGAGTCAAATCATCGCAAATTTGCTAAGACACCTAAATGAAAACTTATGACATAAAGTAAGTTAGCTATGTAATTTTGCATTATATCCGTAGGTAGTCGGATGTCACGCTCCAGGTTTAAAAATACATTACTCCGCGCTGACAATTACTAGTTTCGCTTTGTGTATCGAAAACACGCCAATTCCGCTTTTCATTTGAAATGATATTTATATTATCATAATCACTTTACCTACCATCACCTACTAAACCGCCCTTCGGGTTGAATACTGTGTTTATGGTGTTAATCACTTTATCATTTCTCCGAGCAAAATGTAGTCACAAAATTTTCCTTATTTTAAAGCCAATAACATAAAAAAATAATGCCATAATGCAAGCTTTCAAGGACCGTATTTTTTGTTTACATTGATTCACGACCGTAGCTACGTTCCTTGTATATTTAAAGCTTTCAAGAATGATCTCGGATGAAAAACCACTGAAAACTTATTACACACGTGATAAAGGAAAAACAGGTGAGAATATAACGTAAAAGAAATTTTATATTCTACGCAAACCTTTGCACCCAATGGGAACGCTAAATATTATATTACTTCGAGAAAAATTGAAATAAACAATGAGAACCGTGATTCGTACTTTGGTCGTTTATTACAATGTTTCCCAAAAAAATAAATATTCAACTTTAAAACTACGAGTGACCACCGAGAACGGATTTTCATTCGTCGATAACGCTTCGATGGAGGTGGGAATAATTTAACTACTTTCTGCTTAATGGATTCAAGAGAGTTAGGTCCGCACGAGCAAATACATCGCACGAAGCTTCGAAACTTGCACTACAAGCGGGAGGTACCCCTTTCTCCACAAACTGTCCCTCTATCCCCATCCCCCACATGTTCACTAACCCCTCGTATTCCCTGGAATGAATGTACACACGTACGTACGTACTTTCAGACCAAGGCCGCCCGGGGACCAGAGCTCTAGTCCCAACAACTGTTCTTTCCACGTCCATCCTCCACCCGAGTGGGCCACCTAAGAGCCCCTGACATCGACCCTTGGCATAAACCCCCGCCCCCCACTAGACTGTAAGCCCCGCACCACCCCTCCCTCAGGAACTCTCCCCATCTCTTCGTGTCGCGCGCGGCACACACTCGTTTTAGCCCGAGAGCCGGCACTCATCATACCTCGATCCTGATGTCGTTACCGGAATCTTCATGGTGTGGCAGCTAAATGCATCTATATGAACATCCCCTTTCATTTCCGGTTGTCCTCTTCACCTCCCCTACCCCTTCCCTCAGATGCCTGGGTCAATACGAACCCTAAGTCCCCTCCCCAAACCCATTCCTCTTTTCATACCGTCACCACCACCCCTCTTTTGGAGCATTCGCCCACGATAACTCGACCTAGAAATTTAGATTTCAGCCCTCGAGCCATTAGCAGTAGCGGCATTATGCCACTCTCCGATCGCCCCTACCCCACGTTTCCCTTCCCGTCAGTCGGTCCATTTCATCCGCGATGGCTGCATCGTTGGAATTTCGGTTTGGGTGGGGAGCATGCTGATTTGGGCGTCGATGACAAAAAAAATATCTGAATACGGATGTTCCCTTCCAAAACGTGGGGAATGATCAATGGGGATGAAGGAACTCTGGACACATTTATGGGGCTCGGGAAGGGCTGGGCTGAAACCCTAAGGTAACAGTACTTTTGAATAAGGTTTGAAAAATGTGTACATTAAACATGGTTTTGGGTTTGGAATTGGGTCAAATTTTGTTTTCTTCGGAGTTTTCCAGCTATCCCGGATCAATTTTCGCATTCTTCCATTGCGAAGTGTAGCACAAAGGCGGTCGATGTTGAAATAAAACCTCGTAACAAATGCAAGAAACCTTTTCTATTGCAGTCTCTAAACGAAAATCTCCCTCCAGAAACATGTGATTATTAAATTTCATAAGATATTTTGATTTTTTGGTGAATGATTCGCGGAGTCGTCGTTAAAAGTTTTCCTTTAAGATTTCATCTGTTTCCTTAGTTATTCAGCTCTTTGGCGAATTAGAATTTTTTTGTTACAAACGTCATAAAATTACCAAATTGAAAAACGGCTAGCGTCTTCTGTACCAGTTTCGTTTGTGGAGGGCACAGGTTTAGATTCGCACCTTCGTTTCAGAATATCCAACCACGTTGAACGGTATAAGCTACACACGTTAAATCATAAATCCGCATCCGAACTTGCCGATGAGATACTAAAATATTTGTTCCCTGGAGGTAAGGAACCCATCTTGAAAAGTGTTTGGCGTGAAACTATTAAAAACGTCCTATAATTAGTTGAAGGTCACTGAAATGAAACGGAAAAATATTAGCATCTTATCTCGGTTTTATGGCAGTATATGCATGTTCTACGCCGCAGGCGTCGCCAGGAGGGAGATTCTTCCTTCGCCGCAAAATAAAAGTTAATAAAACAAACTAAAAAGATAGAAAATGTAAGTAGCTTTAGACTAGTTATGCTAAAGAATTGCAAATCAAAATACCGTAAAAGTAATGTAGGACTGATAAGCCTGTATCATGCAGTTCTCATAAAGATTTGCAAGAAGTCCAAACACAGAAACCTAAAATTCATTTTTACAGAATTCTACCCAGAAATGTTAAAATTTCCTAATTTTCCCATCCGACAAAAAAGTTTTCCGAGGTTTTTAAGCCGTTGGACACAACGATTAGAATAACAGACGGGGTATAGTATATCCTTGACCTAAAGAAAACAGCATATTAACCAAGAAAAAGGAGCAAAATTAATGACGAAAGAAAATATATACAGGTAATACTCTCGCATCCCACTGTTAATAATCACTCTATTGAAGTTTAGATTACACGCTAACGAAAGATAGGCCATGTAAAACGTAGTTGATTAACCAAGAAACTCGCAACAAAAGTATGATGGAATCCCAATTCGTTTATTCCTCATAAATTAAATATAAAACATAGCAAACTGAGCATGTATCGTATTTTCAGAGTATTATACTCGTAGAATGTCTATCTCAAAAGTAAGTATATAGATAATCGTCTTTTTCTGCTGAAAATCCATTATCCACGAAGAGTTTGTGCCTCAGGGACAGCGAACGAACAGTGGGTTTTACATGGCAGTCCTCGAAAGGCTTCGGGATAGAATACTACTCGTCAGAAAGGAGATCTTTGCCAACTAAAGGATGCACCACGACAATTCGCTGTCCCACACCACCTTCCTCGTGACCGATTACCTGTCCAAGCGCAAGTTGACTATACTGATCCAGCCCCATATGGCAACGCCAGACTTCTTTTTGTTCCCAAAAATAAAAAGGAGCTAGAAAGGGAACCATTTGGGTAAGCTGGATAACGTGAGAGAGGCCGTGACGATGTGCCTGAACGAGGTTACCGTCGGCACCTTCCAGAAAGGGTACCGCTACTGGCATCGTTGCGTCGATGAACAAGGGTGATATTTTGAAGAATTTTAGTAATTTATACTTTGATCTGAAATACATTTTACCTCGGATGTATGAATTCTAATTTTTTTGGAACGGACTTAGTATAAGGGTTATAAGACTTAATAGATATTTGGAAATTTAATTGAGAATAGCCCGAAAATAATGAATAATACACATCTAAAGATACTTAGAAATTTATTTTTCTTCTTCTTTTCAGAGTGGCTGAATATCATTTATTTTTAGCGTAATGCTAATTCACAAATAAACATGCATAAATGTAAATAGCAATGGAGAAAACAAGTAGGAAACAGTTATTTACGTTAACTAAGTACGAGTACTATTAGTATTCTCATACTACAACAATCTTAAGGCATTCATGGCGTCAATTACGTTAGTTCACACAATCGTATTTAAAACGACGAGTTACGGGTCTTGGACAAGGTGAATGAGGAGTGTGTATTTAAAACCACCGCTTGGCATTAATATTGGGGAAAATTATCACGTACGTGCTCTTCAACTTATAGATATTATTTCTTTTCTAACTTTGCTCCCTGATGATAATTTGTCTTGTACCTTAAAGCATTAATTTAGGATACAAAAATGAATACGACTAATGCGATTATTTGAACATAAGCAGTGTGCTATTGAATAACGACGAAAAATGTGTCGTATTACTGCGTATAAAATCAATATAGTGTGTGGGACAAGAGAAAATTTCGAATTAAAATGTTTGACCATACACAGGGTGTGGAAAAATAACTTCCTTTTTTATTTTGCAAAACTCCTTTAAAAAAGGAAGTTTATTGAGCGTAAACTCAATTTTGTGAAACTCTCATATCAAAACTCTTACCAGAATATATGCATGGCAGTGAGATTTGCTGCATAATAATACATAAAAATGAGGGACTCATTATCATTCCATGCAATGATAAATCATCATTGTACGTGAGCATTCTGAAAAGTTTCCGACCTATCAAATACAGGACACATATTTTTCTTAAAATTTATTTTTATTTTTCAATAATTGTCTCCTTTCACGTTAATATATTTTTTCCGGCGATGCTAAACTTTTTTAACCCTTCCAAATAGTAGTTGACGTCTTTGTCCACAAAACAGGCCTGAGCTGAAATTCCCGGCGATGAAAACCTGTCCTTCAAGCGAACCTTTAAGGTTCGGAAACAGCAAAAGTGGCTGGGTTCTAGATCTTGTGAATACGGTGCGGGGTCAACCAATTCGAAATGCAATACGTGAATATTAGCCATGGCGACTCGTATTCACCTTTCTCTTCCCTTTCCTTATTTACCCTTTACCCTATCCTTTGACTTGTGGCGTTTGCCAACTAATCTCAATTGTACTCTGTTTTGAAAGGTAAACTGTTTACGGCTATTGGAGTTTTTTTCAATTATTCAATAGTATTAGCCGTAAGAGCTCAATTCACTCTTATTGTTGAAGAGTGCTGCCATCTCCATGTTGAGGTTGATAAGTTTTCAGGTCCACCACGCAAGAGTCCGTATGCGGAAGAGAAGATTGGTTTATTGCAGGGTTCATGTTACCTTGTGCCATGTTGGATGAGATTTAGAAATATAGCGGTGTGTGTTTTGTGTGTCCATCCAAAATCTAGTTCCAGCGGTGGATTGAAATTAATTGAATTTGATGTTTTTCTCCATTTATTGAATGGGTGTGATGTCAAGTTTCAGATAATGTAGTAAAAGGCATAAAAAATGCATGCTCTAGTGAATTTAGAAAAAATAAACAAATTTTTATAAGTTTTGAAGAACTGGGGACAATGAAATAAAACTTGAAAATCACAAAAAGGTCAAACAAAGTTGGATTTCATAAGTTTATGCTGAACAAAAATAAATCAACTAAATTAAATGGTGTCATGTCAGGGTTTTTCGCCCACGGGAAACAACAACTGGACGGATATTGATCCGAATGGACATTCTCATGGGAACGGTACGTGCCCAAACTTTCAATCGCCGTGGTGGCGAAATAACACAAACTCTTGCAAAGGGGGTGTGCAATATCTTGCCGGGTGTGGTTTACGCATTCTGTTTTCAAGTCACCCACTCAACAGACCAACACCCCGGAACCGCCCTTTCGAGGTAATGCGGCGGTCTGGTAGAGGTTCTCGGTAATATTGCCGAAATAACAGGGGACCTATCGGGGAGTATCGCACTCCCCATGCTGCATGCCTAGAACTCGATCAAGGAGGCAAAAGGGAGGGGCCTTCCATGCTAGAGTCAATGGCCCTCCCCGGCTTCTGCATTACGGCTCACGGGGCCAGACCCGCATGGCGACGAAACGATTTATCGTAGGGCGTAATTTATTTCAACGCAAGATCTAGAAGCACACACTAAACGACGAGATCAGAGGAATACTCAACCACATAGATATTAAACTGCACATTGCCACATGGAGTAATTTCGATCATACGCCGCCGGCCACTTCGCAGTCGGCCATTTTTACACGCGGACTCAGGTGTAGTTCAGCGCGCCCTCGAACAAGTGGCTTGATTAATTGAAATTTCCGCGGGAGAGAGAGAGAGAGAGAGATATGTCCGAAAGTTTTGCTTTAACATCTACACCTAGATGGGGATATTGACGCAACACGTTTGCACCCGGACGCTTCGCTTCAGGGAGAGTGCTAATTGGGTCTAGTCCGAGATATCACGCTATGGTTCGTTTAACCAGTAACCGATAATTTCCGAACAAAGAGAGAAAGCCAATATTTAAACTTAATGAAAGTAGAAGCCGAAAGGGGAAGACAACCTAATATTTGGATCATGAACATCAACTGAATTTGTCACACCAGTATCCTAAGCACACGTAAGCGCAACATTCCTTTGACCTTAAAATGTGTCAAAGGGTTTACGAAAATATTTATATACGCCGTAGAGCTCACAAGCATGAACCAACATGAAATATATACACTTTCAGTCAAGAAAATTTGGTACCACAATAAATGAAATTCGATTTCATTTCCTTCTGCAATCAATATTTCAATCAAAATTTGAATCGTCGTGTGATTCCTGATTAATAAATAAAATGAAATAATTTTAACGAAAACCTATGATGATGTTAACATTAGGAGCATGGACTTTTCCAATAATCCACTTTACACAGCAGTAGACTTTGTGCTTTGGGTTAAAACTTTAAATATTCTTCTAAGATTGAGAGGCTTTAAATTCTGTGTTTCAATAAATCTTAAAGGATAATTAATCGAACCTAAAAGAGCTCATTCTCCCTTAACCCATTCATTTTATGGTTGCATGACTGAAATCTTTAATTTTATTCCAAAGGCATTCGTAAGTTGACAGCGTAAAGGCTGAGGAAAGTAAACGACGCGACGAAGATTTAAGTTTGATCCTGTTATCAACTTGGTTCTACGTCCCTAGAAACTTACGCTCTCTGGTTCAAAAGCGATGTTTCAAAGTTTTCTCACCCTTTTACCCTCACGATTGAGTTTCGGGAAGTCGGCGGGCAAGAGGCAAATCACGAGCGAGGCCAAATTAAGAGTGTAACGAAGGGTGAAGGAAGGGAGAAAGGGTAAGATGGGCTGGGTAATTCGGGGGGTTTCGTGAGTAACACAGAAAAGTGACGAGATAGAGAGAGGGAGTTTTCGGTGGCCGCTGGGAAAATACACCCAAAGCGGCTCTCGGAAATGAGGGAAGTTAAAAAAAAAGTACTTAGGCGACACGATTAATCTCCTACCATCTCGACAATTCAAGGATTGCTCCCGTATGCAGTACCACCTGGCGAGACGAAGGCGAAGTGGGACTGCAAATCCAGGTCACGTTTAACACTCATCCGTCGACTTAAATAACTGCCGAGTAAAATTCAGGAATGGGATCGGCAAACACATACGAATGGGTTTAGCTAGCTCTCTGATTTTAGCAATCTCATTAAAACATGCGACTGCACCTATAGTTATATTCAATCTAAATGCCAACGTAGGTAATATACGCAAATGAGACGCTAAGTGAATATTAAGAAATCTGCAACAAAAATGCGGCCACAAGAGTCACGTAGTGAGAGCACATGTAATTTTCCTCGTTCATCTCGTGGCATTGCCACAAGGAACGGGCAATGGAGCGGTGGAGCGGTTAATGGTTTCCCACGCTGAGGGCCCAGGTTCGAATCCAGGTAGTGACGGAATTTTTCAACGGTATCCCGACCCCTACTTGCTACGTAGAGAGCACTTCGAATACGACGTCCGTCGGATGGAATGCTAAATAATGAACCCCTGGGTGCACTTCGCTAAGAGTAGGCTAATCCCGACGCTGGGTTTCTTTTCTCCGCTTTCAGAACCATATATCACAACCAAATTACCCAGCTATTACTAATTCGGAAAATGACCTCAGCGCTCGGTCGCCTACTACTGAACGACTACTACTAATGCCAAAATTGGATCTCTTATTGCAAAATTTGGGTACTTCGTCGGTTGACCCAAACAGTGTTTATCAAAAATTTGCAGGTACAGGAGCAGCTTCAACAATTGTGTTATTTCTATAAGATACATCCAATTAAAAGCGCCATTAACACAAATTTGATGCCAATATACCTGAAACTGACTCAGGACTTAAAGACCGCAACAAAGATTCTGAACCCTCTTCGGGCTTCAGGACTGTGGATGCTAGTATAAATAGTAATGGGGAAGACGTGCGCATGAATTCCGCAAGAGAAGGAATGGAAATCGCAGGGCAGCCCGGAAAGTTCTCAAAGACAACGACTCACAACTGAAGTGAGATCCGAAAACGAGGTACGTGTAATGACGGAGCGAGAAATGCAATGGAGGTTACCGCGGAAAAACATGACTGCACTTTCGAAAACATTGAAATCCCATGCGGTTGCGGTTTTCTGGTTCATAGAAATCCATGTGAAACTAAATGATGGCAAAGGGAAAGGAATTATGTTCCCAACCCTGAATAATTTAATCTCAAATGCCTTGAAGGCTTAATTCAAGGTGAAGTCTATCAAATCCGGGAAACCCTTCGGGATGGCGCCTATGCTGATGATGAGGAAATATGGAAAATGTTGACTAATTACTGAATCCATTAACGGTCAATAAAGATGCTTAAATTTAAAAGTAACTATCCTCAGAGGAGCCGATTAATATTTTAAAAGAAAAACATGAAATTACACAAGCGCCTTTCACTTGCGGAGAGAAATAAATTTGGAGCTGTAAGGCGTAAAAATGTTGGTATGAGAAAAACTAGTTTCTGGTAAATCATCGTAAAATTCAAGGAACATGTTTTGTGCTTGAGAATAAAACTGCTAATAAGTAGTACTGGATATTAAACCGAGGTGGGAAATTTACACGACAAAAGAGATGGCGTGGAAGATGCAAGGATATGGTATGTTTACAACGGGAGGGTGAAATTGGTTCGCTGCACACGAAGGGAAAAGCACTGACAAAAAGTATGGCGGGAAAATCGGTGCAATCAATCAAAAAGAAGTCACGGAAATAATTATCAGAATAAGTCAGGAAACCAGGAAAGACTCAGGAGAAATGGAAGGAATACATAGAGGAACTATATGGTAAAGAAATTAGGCCAGCAAACTTAAGCATAGCGAGATACTTACGTATGACGTAGATGAGGGTAGCTTTGGCCAAGATGTATTTGATGGCGAGATACAAAAGGCATTAATGGAACTGAAATAAAATAAATCCTAGGGGTAGATTACTTTCCCACGGAAAAACGTCATGGTTCATGAAAACATGAAGGGAAGAGTTTCTTTTCAAATAATTCGTAGCATTTATGAAGGATGAATTAGGCCGGAAGACTTAATCTGATTAGTGTTAAATTTCCATTACAAAAAAAGAAATTCAGCCATATATGAGGACTAAAGAACAAATAGTTTAATTTCGCACGCAACTAAAGTAGCACTCCGGATAATCAATAAGAAAGTGGAGAGGAGAGCAAATGGTTACTATGGGATTTATCAGCTTCGGTTCAGATAGCGGAGAGGTACACGTGCCATTAATTGAAGATGAGCCTATTGCAATGTCGGATATCAGATTTAGTTTTTTGACGAGGCAATGCATTGTTGTATCATTGCAAGGGTTGTGTCTCGTATATAATTACTGCTATGCATAGTCGAAATTAAACTTCGTGATAGAGAAGACTGCCGATTTTTCTTGCTGTGTAAAATCGAAAGTCTTTCGATCCCGATCCCTGCTTGAGGTGTTTTGAGGAGAGCACTTTGAGTGAGTACGACGCCTGTCGGATGGGACGTTAAAGTCAACGGACCTATTGGCAACTTTCGACAAGAGTAGGCTAACACCAACGCCAGGTTTCTCTCCACCCTTCCTTTCCCATCCATCCCTAATGGCGCAATGACCTTAGCTGTTGGTTGTCTCCTCTAAGACTACTATCTTACTCGGAAAATTACATCTATATCTACTCAATATCCCGCAAGCCGCCGCAAGGACGTGTGGCGGGGGGTGTTAGGGCACCACCGTAAATTAGGACAAAAAACCGCATGCAGAGGCCACAAATTTATAGCCCACAAACCAAATATCGTAAACAATCATGCAAGAACCCTTTCGCCCCAACCCTTTCACACACATGCAAACCCACAAACTACCAACAAACATACACAATCTTTGGATTTTTAATTTTGTTCCGACTTGTTACTTAAATATTTTTAATATTTCTAAATGAACTTCGGATTCTTACTATTATGATTTATGATTGTTCTGGGGAAGAATGAGTATTTGAATCTATCTGTATGGGAATCTATCTCCCTTATTTTATCTTTGTGGTCTGATCTACCTAAGTAGTCTGGGGCCATTATTAAATTACAGCTTAGCGACATCCAATGAAAAATAAATTCCCTGAATCCACGAAATCCTCCGACTTTTCCTTGTCGCTGGACACCCTGTCAAACAGTCCGACGGGAAAGTAAATCTTTAGAAAACCCATTTTGTGCAAAACCTCTTGAATACAACTGAGATATCCAGTAACGTAAAAGAACTGAGAAGGGTGTTTAATGTGCCTTCAAAGAAACTAGAAACGAAGTGAGCATCGATTCCGCGTTCTATCTTGACACATGAGTTAATCCTGCAAAAAAATAAATAAAGACGATATAGCGAGACACAGCACAAAAGAAGGGCCTCGGGAGGGGAGACACTCTCCCAAGACGATGGGAACTCGGCGACCACCAAGTCTCCGGGAGCATCAGTCAAGATGGGGAAAATGCCGTTCTCTCGACAGACTTTGTTGGTCGAAAAAAAAAGTGCAGGAGAACATCCACGAAGATAAGAATTACAGCTTCACGGCGGGGGTTGGGTGGAGTATTTGGAGGAGATGGAGGCCCGAGGCGGGAGAAGAGACGACACGTCCCCCGACAAATGGAGGCAGCACTTCCCGAACCCTTCCTTTAACTCGCGTCTCGTCGCCTGCTGAGTGCCGCGCCCTCCTCGCGAACGGTGCGCCCGATGCAGGGGATCGTTATCGCGACTGAATTCCCCCGCACATGAGAGATATTCGCCTAGAGAAGCACTACAACCCCTTTTCCCTCCTCGCACGGGAGAGTATTTATATAATCTGACAAGGAGGACAAAATGCTAGGACCGAGGATATAGGTCTTCAAATTTCTTGGCCAAAAAAATCCAAATATCACCAATGAATGGTCTCCCATTCATTCCATTCAGACGATTTTCAACTAACCAATGGTACACATGATGAAATATTTTGAAAAACGGGACATGGATGCAGACCTTCTGCTTTGTGTGAGGAGCAATGAATCGGAATGGATCCAAAAAATCTCTTCGGAACATCACTCCAATATCATAGTGCACATGAGAATCCATTCCTTCTCCGTCAGTTCTACTCGGAAAAGTACCTGCAAATTAATGAATGTCCTTACTCTTTAGTTTAAAATGTTACTCTGTCATTGCTGAAAAGAAATATTTAAATATTAAATCAGAGAAAAAATCCGAACTCATCCCTACGAGGCAATAACATCTCTACAACATATTCTAACAGACTGACGAGCCTGAAGCAAATTGGAAAGGGGTTGCGTTTAGGCTAAAGAAGGTATTACTCCGTACTTTCAAAATTCTTTAAGCAGTCACTAGATAGCCGTAAAATTGATGAGGACAGAATAATTTTTCGTTCGCAAACAATGCACCATTCACAGAGATAGGGATAGTTTCCCTGCTCTGATAAATTGAAAAGCCCGTGAATGGCAAATCTGTATCGGTTTATGTTCCTTCCGGAATCTTCACGAGTTTTTTCCCCATTGTCTCATAAAATGATGGCCTGCTGTTGGGTTACCAACCACGGCTATCATCGAAATATCTCCGATTCTAAACCAAAAGAGAGAAGCGCTATTATTTTGCCTAATCCAGAGTTAAATTTGCAGTCACTGACTCGGGAGAAACGATGCCCATCCCCTTATCAATGATCGAAGGAGGAACGACTTATACAGGAAACATAAACTCCAGATTTTGAAAAACTGAACTGCATGGCGTAGATACATCAAAAAAATATTTCAACATATTTCCACTCGAGTAAATTATTAACTATGGATTCTCATTTACGTATTTTAATGGATGTAAAAGGAAAACTATGGGCTCTGAACAATGGAAAAAAGGAAGGGTGTAAAGTAATCAAAACGCGTAATTGTATCCCGGATTCGACACAGGTATTCACGAAGATAAAACAAGTTTTATTGGGATCCTTCTAGCACTATAGCGCCATCCAATTCTTTATAAAGCACTTCCACTCTTGGAGAAACACAATAAATTTCGCCGCATACATCTAGGTCAAACATTACCAGAAATATAGGTAGGACCGGACAAAAGGTAATTCATAAATATTATATCAAGATATTCACAGACGATAACATTCATCGCCACTGGGATCTCGAATTACAGAAAAATGCCCACTGATTCATTGCTGGAAGCCATTGTGAAGATATTTCCGTAAATTTCATGATTAACTTCAGTTAACAGCTTTTTAAAAATATTCCACATGAATGTCGCAGGATTGTGACCACGCTTTTGTTACATATTCCTATCGCCAGTTATCTGTTTTATTTGTACGAATACAGATTCGAGTGCAAAATTCAAAGGAAAACTGACAAAAAAATCAAAATTAAGGAATTAAATTCTTATTTACTGAGCGGAAATGCATTTTTTCAAGACAATCGGATTGGAATGCAGACGCCCTGCCAATTATTATATTTTTCTCGTAAAGCGTAGCAAAACAATTCATTCCCGGTACGGTAAAAACTCTGAATTCGATGATAAAAAGGGAATGAAGTTCTCCTTTCGTGAAATCAACAGATCAGAAAAAAATTGAGCGCGTACGATCTCGGGCTAGATGTATACCACATCAATTTCCACGTCAATCGCTCCAAACATCAAAGTCACGCCCCCTACGCCCTCGATTGTACGGACATTTGAGTGAAAAGATAGTTTTTGATGAAAGAAGCCATGTCGAAGAAGCTGCTGTCGAAAAAAAAATCTTCGTGCAACACGGCCTGAGGTCTGATCGCGACCTGCTTCCGAACATCCTCTCCGAAAAGGTTTTTTTTTTACTTGGGTCGCTTTCGGTTTGATTTTGGTTGTTAGTGCCGCTCACCATTAGTCTTCGACCTCTGAAATCAGCCCGAAACTGTCCCACATCATGTGTATGTTGGACATTTGAGTGTCCTCGAAGCAAATTATTCCTCCAATTCCCATTTTAGAGCGAGTAGACTTTTGTAGGTGACCACTTATAGTCTTCGAAGCAAGAGAATATAGCGTGAATTGGAGGCTTCCCAACGTGGGAATGGCGGAGAATGGAGAAAATAAGCTGGACACAAAGGAAGACAAACGCGGATTGAAAAGGGCGGGCGAAGATAGAAAGCTGACGTGAAAATCCGAAAAAAGGCAGAGAAAGTGGATGAAGTATTCGATGGTAAGTGTATTTTGAAGGCCGTGATAAGAGGGGGAACGTTGGGAAAGTTGGTTAGAGGAAGGAAGAGTGAGATTTTTAGATAGTATGAAGGCAAAGAGAAGTTGCAAAGAAAAGAAGGAAATAATGTAGCGCAAAATAAGGTAAATTCTCACGAAAGAATTTAACAAGTCTTCAGGGACCACCCAAAACTTTAAACGGATACAATACCTTGGAGGAAACATGTACGAGTATACCTACTTACTACAACATATAAAAGGGATATGAAAATACTGACGACATTTTGTGCATTTACATAAATGACACATTCCCTGCAAAAAAAGTTACCGTCTTTGAATCTGCATGTTTTAAACATTTCTTCACGCCTACTTACATCAGCAGTTGCAAATAATTCTATTTATTTTAACATATTTTCCTCAGATGAGCTAAAATAGTAAAAAAACGAAATGGAATTCCGACGCAGGTTTTCATTGCGATTTTACCTCTAGAATTCCTATCCATATTATTTTTTGGACCTTAGCTGGAATTTCTAACACAGTGATCATATAAAAAATAGGGTGGGACAATAAATATGCTGAAATTACTTAGGCCGCATCCTTGCGTCGGAGAATTCCACATGGTTCAACTTAACAAGTCTTACCCACGGATTTGGTCTGCTGTTGCCTAGGCTCAAGGAATTATTAAAGTTCAGATTGATGTCACCCATGGGGAAATCTTCCAGCCCAATACTATCAACTGAACATTTTTGCATACAAACTTGGGGAGAAATTACATTTTCATACCGCACATTCCATTAGAAAGCCCATATGCATAGCTTTATTTGATATGGATAGCTTCCATAAAATAATTGCATATTTTGTGCAATCTTAAAAAGTAATTCGTAGACTACATCTAGTATTAAATAAAACTAAGGAGTTTTTAATTTTATCAAAATTATTATACCTCAATTATAAAAACACATCAACTCACAAGATCCCAGCAACCCTTAAAAAATACCAAGGCTCGTTATTTTATCAGTGAAATAGTTTAATTGATGGAAGTTGGATAGGATGGGTCTCTGTTCATCCCTATGCATTCCGTAAGGCAAAATAAAATATTTCAAATAAATATTTAACGGGAATGAAAAAAGTTACAGATCCTTCCTACGCCTACGTTAAAGTTCCTCGATGAAAATAGGCACGTCTTTACGCGTGCGGCAAGGGCGCGAAAAACGTATGGGGGAAAAGAAAAAAGATAGCCGAAATCGAATATGAAAAGATGGCAACCACTGGAGAGAGACACTTTAAGACGAGACCGTGGGCCCAATCGGGACATTCCGCAAGTTGACTGATTTGTGGGGGAGGACTGGATAATATTCGTGAAACGAACCTTGGCCTTTGCAGTATGACAATGCCTCTCTCTCTCTACCTCGACACATACACATATGTGAGTGTCCTTTCTTTGTGTTTCTATATTTTAAAAATCTACATGCGTATTTTTTTATAGCGTCACCGAAGAGCGCTCCATTTCGAAGATTGACATATGTATCATTCAACCATCTCTTATCAGAAGACTATAGTATGAGCCAGCTAGAGCTACTCTGATGATCAAGGGGTGGATTATCCCATAAATGCATGTTCTTTCAGTACGTGACAAGGCAGGATAAGGAAGCCCATTTTAGGTCATTTAGATTACAAATACACCAATTTCATTAGGCTCATAAATGTCTATAACTAGGGTCTTTGCATATTTTAATGATAAGAATCTAAAGTTTTTCCACAAAGATGCCACAATTTTTTAGAGAAAATATTATTAAATCTTAACTGGATCCATAGGCACGCATTATATATATATATATATATATATATATATATATATATATATATATATATATATATATATTGTATATATATATATTGTATATATATATATATATACACATATACATATATGTGTGTGTGTCTTGTCCTCTCACGAGTCCTCATCAACTCCGAATTTATTCTTAATTCTCCCTTTCCCATTTCTCTCTCTCTCTCTCTCTGGCAATCTCTGAATCCGTTCCTCGTATTCCGCCGCGCGCTCCCGCATCTCCTTAATTAATTCACTTTGGCGGAATCCTGAGCCAATTTAGGAATGCAGCCCAGGACTTCCTAAAGGACAGGTGGCCGTTAAAGAACTATTTGTAACGTCACGAGCTTTAAAAATAAGACAAATTAGTCTCGCGGCTAACGAAAAGCCGTTGATGGAGGAGGATAGAATGAAATGCTTTCCTTCGCGGCAAATTGTTTTGTTTGAGCTTCAGGACGAGCAACAGTCGCGTGCCACGCGTGTTATTCGAGATGATGCCTATGGGGATCATGGGAAATTTTGAGACCATTCTCCCCATGGGTTGTGATTTTTGAGTCTGTCATCCCGCGGAATGTGATGACTAGAAAATTGCTGCGGAAAACTATTTCCAGCAGCGAGAATATGGAAATACTCGTTAAAATTGAAATTACACCGCGGAACTCGTAAGAACTGATTTTAAGATTGGAACTCATTCTTTTATGATGCATTACGGGAGATAATACATTACGGAAAACGAGAGATCTATGTCACATTGGGAAAATCGTTTCCACCCCACACTACTTTAGAAAATTACAGACAAAAGAATATTTAATTTAATCCCCCTGCATGGAACCGCTTAGTCCTCTTAGTGCCTAGCTACTCCAAATAACCTTGCATGCTTGAGTGAAACACGAGATTTAACTCACGTGACCACTGTGATCCGGAGTTTATGGTCTCCACCATAACGCTAACACGTCACTACGGATTCGATGAGTGATTAATGGAAGCGAAAAGCCATTAAGTATTAATTTTGTGTAACGTGGAATTTTTCAATTTTCTCAACGCTTGCGCGTGATGAGATTTACACGGCTAGAAAATAAAAAAAATCTTCACTATCTCTGCCAAAATTTTTATTCGAGACAAGAGGAAAATAGAAATTAATCACTGTACTCGGCACCCCCACCGTTTCTTTGTTTAAACGAGTAGAACACATAAGTATTTTTTTATAAGGTAATCTACCGGTAAAGGTAGGTTTTGGGATGAACACAACTATCAAATAAATATTTTGTGACTCCAAACAAAGGACAATCCAGCAATCTACTCTGCATCAGGTCCCTCTTCATCTCTGTGTACTTCCTTCCTCCCTTCATCCCGTCCAACATTCCTATCTTGTTCCTACTCTTTCCTCGTTTGCCTAACATTCCCCCCCTATATTACAGCCTTCAACATCCCACATCCCACTCCGCTCAACACGTCTTTCATAACGCAGAGGATATTTTCAGAAAATATCCATGCCCATGGTATTATTGGGAACAACACACCAACGCGTGGGTCGTTCTCTGGTGTCACACTGCGAATGGAATACCTGCACTGCACTGTAGTCCTTGTTCCATGAGTAGAAAATGTCGCTGACGACGGCGCTGAGAGTGCAGTTAAGTGTATTACCACCCACTAACGTAACCAAAGACAGTGAAGGGGAAAAATGAGAAATTTTTACGATAAATTAAATTTATCAGTTGAGGCAATCCCCGACCTTCATCCACCACGTCTTATTCCGCTACCGTTGCAGGTGTCCGGCTCCAATTTTCTCTCGTTTTATCTCCTTATCCGGTAACAGCCGCCGTCGGATTCTCCCTCCCGAATCAAAAGATTTCAGTTTTGAACGTGTTGGAACATTTTTAAAAAAATAAGGAACGACCTTTCCCTCCCCATTTACGTATTTTTTTTCTTTAAACTCGTCGAAATTAGCCAGGTCGTCCCGCTTGTGGAGCATCTCATTTCCGCCAAGCGCCGGCAGGCTGAGTAAAATTTCCGGTCCCTTTTAAACGGAGGGAAGAGATGGCTGGATCGGAGTGGGGAGGGGCGCGCGTGGCGAAATGGTGGAGAATTGGAAGGGGTGCGGTGGGTGGAGAGTGTCGGGCTCCGAACCTGTTAATCTTTTGTTAAAAGGGGGCCGAAGGAGGGGGAGGAGTGAGATGGGGAAGGGAGACGGGGCATGTTTAGGGTGCGCGCTCTGCCACGGTCTAGTCTGACGAAGCCGCAACGCCTCGCAAACAACTTTTGGAGCATCGAACTTTCACAACCCCTCCCCTCTTGCCCACTCTGGGAAATTCAAACATTCTCCCCCACTGACCATGTGTGCGTCCGCTCAAAGCGAGCGGGCTAACTTAATTAAGCCCTGTTCGTCGCTGATTTGAAAAGTTTTGTTGCCCTTTCACGGATAACATAAAGAATTTACAAGATTTTTTTTACACGAGTATACATTTTGGACAAAAACCTTCACGCGTCTCAATGGATGACTGACAGGAACACCACAACCAAAGACATCTACAGAGAAAGAGAGAGAGAGAAGAGACTACAATTAATTTAAATTGTGAATGAATAATAAGCATATTGATCGATAATCCATGAACTTGTGGATTGCAGAACAATGCGAATTTATATACGTTTCAACTGCGAAATCTAGAACAGCAAAATATGAATGCAAGCACACCGTTTCAACACGATCGAAACGGATTAATGTCAACCTGCTATTTTAATGTACCTATTAATACGTGGTCAATCGATACATCGTGGGGAGGGTAAAGGTTATTGGCCCCATTATATGTGAGGGGATGATTTGGCAGCAGTAGAGTTTTAGTGGGGCCGAGTGAATATAATCCTGGATTAGGTCCCAGTCCATTATTTT
Organism: Hetaerina titia; assembly: GCA_037158775.1. Taxonomy (NCBI): domain Eukaryota; kingdom Metazoa; phylum Arthropoda; class Insecta; order Odonata; family Calopterygidae; genus Hetaerina; species Hetaerina titia. The sequence goes on along the minus strand of CM073774.1, from coordinate 52,946,307 downwards.
AACAAAAAAACTTAAAGGCTCAACGGTTTAACGTGTAAAAGAGTACTGTACGGAAAATAGTAGTATTTCACGCAAATCAACCTACCCGTGACATTTAAGCAGGATTCCACTGAAAAATCTCCCACAATCAGGATATGAAGCGAACCCTCGGCGTGGGATATATTAACAATGGTAACAATTTACCCAGAATCTCTTTTGTACTTATTCTAATTGGCAGTCTCTTCACAGAGGATCATTTAAAACCCTGTACAAATCCAATTACTTTAATGACGTTTTGGATATGCATAATAATAAGTATACAATTTACGAATTATGATTCTGATATATCGAATAATGGATTAAATATGAATTTTAAAAACTGTCATTATTAATGCTAAACATTCAACTTGAAAGCATGAAATTAACAAAGAAATAGTACATAAATCATATGGAATAGACTTTTTCTTCAAGAATCCGAGGACCCAGATCGCTACAGATAAGTGATTTCATCAGTTCCTTATAATTGTTACAACTGCGGTGAGTAGGGAGATATTTAGTGCACACTAACACCCAAACATTCCCCGGATGGATTTATTTTTTGAGGACCAGGGACACCAGTGTAATCATCCATTATGTAACTTTTTACAGGAGGAGAAACATCACCAAAAAGCAATTGAAAAAAGCATAGACGAGTATATATACTCGAAATTAACTGTAGGGACAGTTGGGAAATTATAGTTAAAAAATAAACTCGGTAACAATTCCATTATTTTCCAATTATTTCGTTTTGGCCGCAACATGTGACGTGAATTTGCGCCAGACACGCAAAAATGGAAGGAAATCTCAAATTTGCAAATGGAAACATCGTTTAGGATGAGGCTTGGCGCTAACCATCAGCACCGACTGGTACCCATGATGAAATTTCGGCAACATTCCTTCCTCCACTCCGTCCTGATGAAGGCGACAACTCTTTCCATTCAGGGTAAAGTGAAATAAATCCCGTCAGCTGATAACAATGGAGGAGAAAATCCCTTTCTCACACGAGCTCCTCAAGATCTCTCTAACGAAGCCAACTCCTTTCTCATCCTCTCACCCCCATTACTCCCCCAATACCTGTTTCCGTGGTGTAGTGGTTATCACATCCGCCTAACACGCGAAAGGTCCCAGGTTCGATCCCTGGCGGAAACAATTTTTTTTTGCCGGCCCCGGTGGCGGCGGGGTAACGTCCTCGTCTACCAACTGAGAGGTCACGGGTTCGATTCCCGTCTGGGTGGATTTTTCTCCATCCAGGGCTTGGCCGTATGTAATTGTCTTCAATGTAATCTATGTAATGTAAGGGTTAGGTGGAAGAAGGGACTATTTAGTCTCAACCTCGCCCAATTAAGTCGATAATAAATAAATAAATAAATAAATAAATAAATAAATAAATACTCTTCATCACAATTCGCAGCGCGACGCTACCCCCGTCCGGCCCTTGATTGCCTTCGCCAAGGCAGAGCTCCATCAACGACTTTGGATCTTCAATGAACTCTACCCTAGGCGCCATGTGGACCACTATGTTTGAACCCATTTGTTCGAGTTGCGCATAACGCATCTGGAAACCTATAACGCGTCGCGTGCCAAGAGAAATCCTTTTACAATTAGATACCGAAATGTATTACCTTAAATTAACATTATACTCATCATTAAAAAAGTGGATATTAATTGCTAACTTGTGTTTGAGAACTACTCAATTTTGATGCTGGTCGTCTCGGGTGCTGAATCACTCCCTACCACACAGCATAGCGCTGGCTTTCATAGTACAATGTGGAACGCGTCCTTTTAAGCGCTTAGCCTGTTTACGAGTTGGAATATATAAAATATATATAAAAGTATATGTGAATATATATAAATATATAGTATATGTGAATATATATAAATATATAGTAAATGTGAATATATAAATATATAGTATATGTGAATAATTATAAATATATAGTATATGTGAATATATTTTTTATATATATACACACGTACATACACACGCACGATATATTAGCCGCATAGATTCTTTTGCAAATTTCCTATTTAATGAGCCTCTTTTACCGAGGAACCCAATGATCATAACTACCTTCCTACCGAATATCTTCACGTAGCCTTATAGATAACGGATATTAACATCAAATGATAGGTTATTATATGGACCATTATACGACTATTATACTCTTATATAAGCAGTAAAAAATCCATTGATCCTAGCCGTAATAATTTCTAAGCAGTCTCTTAAATTTTTTCACAATTACTTGCGGTCAAACATATTATTCCCATGATTTATTACAACAAGATGCAACTTTTACTGACAACAAGCAAGGCAACTTGAAGATAATTCCTTGTCTATATGCCGGTTGGTCACAAAAAGACGGTTTTGAAAAGTTTTTGGGAAAAAAGTGGGGCCAGGCTCTCCCTTGTATAACACAATGGTGTATACAAGCTGATATACGTATATATTTACTCTATAACAATATTCACTAATTGGTAAAGGGCCGTGACCAAGTACCTGAACGTCATTCCCGTGGACGACTTCCAGAAAGAAAACCGCGACCGGCAGAAGCTGTCGAAGCAAAAGGGTGCCATTTTGAAGAATTTCAGTAATTTTCACTTTGATCTGAACAGAATATTTTCCCGGACGTATTCAATCAGTTCTTGTGACAGAGCATATTTATCAGTGATGGAAGAAGAGAGAAGGCAATCCGGATAACACGCAAGGAAGTAACCATAAGGAAACTAAGGACCAAAATAATGTAGAAAAGTATGGTTTGTGTTCATGCATGCGTCGTCATGTTATTATAAGGTAATCTACCGATTAAGGTACGTTTTTGGATGGACACAACTACCAAATAAATATTGAACAACTCCTAACAAAACACAATCCGGTAACTTACTCTACATCAAGTCTATCTTCATCTCTGTGTACCCTTTTCCTCCCTTCATCCCGTACAACATCCGTATCCTCCATGAAAACAAAAATAGGCAATTTCAACAGTCAGCGGCGAAATACGGCGGCTAAAAGACACCAATGATATGTCAATTGCTTATTATGATAATAAGCGAAAGCGCAGATAATTTGGTTGAATTTTCCGAACAGAATTAATGCATTCTGACCACTCGCCATACGCTCCCTTAAATCGGTTTCTCATTCCCCTTCCGTTTCACTCGGTGCTTACATCCTGTCGTTCGTCAAATTGGTGAAATCGCAGGATACACGTGGAGACATGAGAGACCAGTGGAAGTTCGTCTCCCGTCCACGGTCGTATCTCGTCCCCCCCTCTTCCTCCCCCTTTGGCGACCGACAAGTCGTAATAATTGCCGGCCGGTCGCTTTTACGAGCGCCTCCCACAGCCGCGAACTCACCACGCCCCCACGCATTCCCGCCGGAGGGAGAGAGGATGTGAAAGAGACGGGGTTGAGCATCTACCAATAGATCACACTTAAAAAGGCACGTTCTCCTTCGGTGACTACCGAGAATTATGGGGTCGACGGAAGGAGGGGAAATCATTTGACGTGACTTTCGATTTATTTCGAATCAACTGCAAATGTAATCTAGAGCGGACGAGAAAGTGAAATGCTGGGCTATAAATTTGACCGGGAGAATACCCCGGGGTTTCGTCGATGACGATGTATCCTCGGACAATAAAACAGCAAGGATTTCCGCACAAGCATACATTGCGCGCGGTCCCAAGCAGAAACGCAAGCAATGAAACTAACCAGCCGGCAACTCGTTTTGAATAAAAAATTCATTCGACTTGACCTGAATTCAATATGGATCCTCCACCACACAGTAGGTTATACGACTAGTTACTACAAAAAAAAACGAATTTCCGAGGAAGAATTACAAACTCGCGTCAAGTGGCAAGTATCCGGAAAGAGTTTCTAACGATCTCTCTGAGATATGACGATCGTAAATTGCCACCCTAACGGATGGGTGATCAATTCTATCAAGGAAAGAGCACACTGAAAATTAGTTTGAATATTAAAAATGGCAGATGCTAGAGATGAAAACACGTTGGCAGAAACCTACTGCATAATGAATAAATAATTATTGGAAAATTGGAATGATATTTCCATCACCATGTAAAAATACCATCACATCAATCATGAAATAGTAAAATATTGAAGATGCTCCTAAAAACGATGGACCAAATGAAAAAAGAAACAATTATAAAGCATTTCACAAATTATTTGTCAAACAAGAGCGGACGGGTAGTCCAAAAAATACTTCATACGGTGGAATCCACTTGAAATATTCCCCAATGTTACACGTCGTTGAATTTTTTCGTATTTTTTCTGCTTGTACATTTTTAATAGCAAAAAAACCCTTAGGATTCTATGGCTTCGTCGGTATCTGCTTGCAGACAGTATGAATTTCAAAACGCGACATTTATTTTGCGACTTTGAGCTAAAAAAATAATCTCTTAAAAATTAATTGAATGCGATTCATCATAGGATAATTAAAGGAAATCGCAAAAAAATAAATGGTCTAACACGTTGCTCATGAAGCACATAAATAAAAACCATAGATCTCTCCCGGAAACATCGTGAAAGGACAATATAAAATATTGTGCAATGAGACATTAATATCCGTATGAAAGGTTTAACCACTTTATTCAAAGGATGACGGACAAAATTGACAGTCAACAAGATACTGGGCTATCATCAGAATTGAAAATGTTGACACGCAACACGTAACCACTCCTCAAAGAAGTAAACATCAAAATTTGCTTTCCTTACACACAATAATATATCTGTTATTGCCTTAATTATGCTTACGCGGATTTCAAACTTCGAGAATTGAGTCACCCGAGTTGTTTGGAATGCCTTAGTGGAAGTTCCTAGTCCTTAGCAGAGCTCTTAGCGTCAACACACGAACAACGTGGTTCAATTCAAATGATTTTAATCCGATTTCAACAAGTTTGCAGGACCGTTTCAATTGGAAGTTTTCGCTTCTATCTAATTAAATTTGTCTTTACAATGATTTTACCCACTTCTCTCTCTCATGAATCAAGGAACGGTCTTCGAGGCCCCATGAAAAAACAATAATCACCACAGGAGCGTTTACTTTAGAAGAAAGAGTACAAAGAAAGATGGAATAAGACTATGATATGAAATTGGTTATCCATTTAACTTCAAAAAGAAAGCATAAGAAAATTTTTCGACAGGGCGAGGTTTTTGTAACTTAAGATTGCACTCTATGCAGGGTGACCGACGTTTGGCTGATTACAGATTTTTTCAACTAAAATGTTGGCTCTAAAATATATTGATTAGACAATACTCATTTAAGTTCATGCTTAGAACTGCTTAAGATCACGCTAAATGGAATCCGAGCCGAAAAATAACGATTTAAAAAAAATTTCACGTTTATTCGCTACTATTTCACTGGTGAAGCGGTATTATTTCTCAGAAATCCCTGTAGTCTTTCAGCCAGAGCTGATTTTTTACTCCAATTTTTCGAGAATGATTTCCCATTTTTCTTCGCTTTTTGTGAGAGATCACTTGCAAGCACACCATGAAATCCTCCTCCTAAATAGCTTTTGTTCTTGTGTCACACAAATAAAATACGTTTCGAATGTATGGGCTCAAAACGTTGAAACGTACCTCGCAATCAAAAATACTCGCCCAGGAGATTAGCTTTAAAAAGAAAATTTGTCAAACCTGACATGAATTATTATTGTAACCGATGAACGAATACAAATAGAGTTTTTACGGAAGGACCAGGGGATGGTTTGAAGTTACTTAATCTATAACTGGAGCGAATCACGCAAAATAACAGATTTAAAAATTCTTAAAACCTATATTAGTCAAACTGTACTTGTACATAGCGTTTGGTTATCTTTTCCATATATCCCCAGCTATACGGATCATAACCTCCTGAATAACATCATTATGAATACTGCATAATAAAGAGGGAGTTATAAACAATTCTAAGGCCATAGCAGTTTATTTATTAATATTGCTTGTTTGTTTGCGACGTAATAGTACATTTAAGATGAAGAATTACTTTTCTTTTGAATAAGTATCTTCATATGACTCAGTCTACACTTCTTGGTGGTAATCGACTGTTCGAGTTAGCTTTCTATTGCTCCATATTGCTGCCTGATGCGATGATGTAGAAAATGCATTATTTACCCCATCGTAATATGGTACAAGAGATAATGACAATAAAATGAGAGAAATTGAGAGCCTAACAGATTTAGGAAGTCATTCTTCCCATGACTGATAAGGAATCTGAATAATATTACCCGACCACGCGAGGGTGGAAAAGTATTTCTATTTTTCATTCTTAGTAACATAGTGTAGTGTCTTTATTTTGTCTAGCTTTAGTTTTTGTCTTCTTTTTACCTACAGCTCCTCTCGTATGCGTAGATAATTAAATTTCACTTAGATACCGTAGTGTATCATGTTATATGTAGTTGTCATGAACTCCTTATCTGATTGATTTTACAGAAATACATTATCACTAAAAAATAAGAAAAAATTAATTTTTGAAGTTGCATTCTTGGTTTGTAATCACTCCATCTCACACACCCTAGCGGTGGCTTGCAGGGTACCATATAAAATTGACTTGGAAAAAGTAAGAATTTAACACTGACTAGTGGATTCACGATCCGAAATCTTTGAAATGAGTGGTTTTCAGAAGGTCGAAATGAGGTGAAACACATTTAGAATTTAAAGCTTTAAAAATATTTACCGTTCAACACTATTTTATTTTGTACTATCCGCAATCAATTTATGAATGGTAAAATATTTTTAGAAATTTAATTAATAAATATTTTTAATTTTATTTAATGGCGATTTATTGACGTTGCTGGGTTTATAGGCGACGATTCTCGCTCTCTTCAATATTCAAGAATATTTTAAAACAGTTTTTCAACACCACATTAAATACTCTCCTTGACTCATTATTACCAATTTATTTATAGACGTCTGAGAAATAAAAATAATCAAACCCTTTATGCGCAAGTACATTAAAAATAACATCTTTTCTTCTATTAAAATAATATTGAATGATTTTTTTAGGAAGTTATTCGAGACTCACTCACTCAGACTCTATCAAACTTGTAGTCGAAAAGGTATGATATGGAAACTAAATGGGGGAAAATGAAAATATTTAAAGAGAATTATATCACAGCGAAAGGGTACCAAAACGAAGACGTACAAAACTGATGATGTATAGGGATGTATTTATACTTACCTAAGTAAACTATATAGCTTTAAAAGGCGGCACACAGTCGTGAATCACCATTGAATGAAAGAATACACTCTCCAAACATATGTACGTAATGAAGATTCGAAAATCCACTAAACTTTGGGTCTCCAATCTCATGTATTACAGTATTTACATCGTCAGGACGACCCCCTCCCACATACTTCTCCCTCCTCAGAAGCACCGACCAAGCCACCGCCGCGGACTTGTTTTGCAATATTGCTCTTCCGAGACCAGAACGACGGCGGGTATCTCTTTCGTAAAATACCAAATACTCTCGTCCCAACCGAGGCACTTAAACCCCCGCAGACATATCCCACCCTTCCTCCCCCTACACTCAAACACAACCGCCGAAAACTCTCCTCGGATTTACCTTATGCCCCAACGTCAACCGCCTCCCCGCCCCTGCATCGCCTAATGGCGTTTTCATCGACCTTCATCGATTCCAATCCCCCTCACGCAGGGATGGATTAGAGAAAGATGAAGGACGCGAGGGAGGTTTGAGGAATGGGGGTGGGGCGGGAGGCCGGATGAGAGACTAGGGAGAGATAGGGTTTCATTGGAGACGAGATGGAGGTACGGAAGGAGAGGGACGGAGAGGGGGAGGGAATGAACTCGGGCACACGGGAGACAGACAAGTGAGCGGGGTTCAGCTCCAGGTGAGCGATTGGGTACGCTTCGCAGTCAACGGTGCTGACGAGCAGGCTGAAAGTGGCGGCAGGGTGGGGACGGACAGATGAAGGGAGGGGCGTGGAGAGGTTCCGAGGACACGCATTTAGAATAAATGGTGTGAGATCGAAAAGAAGACGGGATATATTTTGAGTGGCTTTAAAAGAGGAGTTTATGCAGCCGAGCGATTACGAAGGTATTGTATCACTCCAGACAGGGTGAAAGGGACAAACATCCCTTTTATTTTAAGCTTCATTAAGTTCATTTAACCATTCACTCTCATCAAGATAGTATGAATTTCCATAAAACCATCGTCGTTCTTTAAAAATTCATATGAAAACGAAAAATTCAAATCAGGAAATCGATTACAATGACATAACAATAATTAGTAGTTTTTAAACGCATTTTAAAACGGAAATAATATCCGATTAAGATTTCACGTCGCCAACCACACAAGAAATATTCCTTTTGGGTTAAAAGAACCTTTTTATCACTACTGCAGTAATATTGCAAATAAATGTTAATCCAACTCAATCGTTTCGTCTAAAGTTTTGAACAAGTTATTTAGCACTGTTCGTATTTTTGATAAATTTGCTAGATAGGAAGTGCATTAAGGGAAATGAAATCAAATAAGGCCGTGTGGTAGACAACATTCCCGCGTGATACTTAAGGGTTCAGGAAAAGGTGGGCGGAAGAGTTTTCATGAACGGACTCGTAGCAATTCTAAGAAACGAACTTGGCCGGAAGATTTCGTCAGATCAGTGTTAGTTCCTATTCCAAAAAAGGAAGAGGCAGCACTATGTGAGGAATACAGAACGAATTTGATTTCGCAGGCATCCAAGGTGGCCTTCAAGATAATCAATTACAAGATGGGGAAAAGGGCAAATGATTAGTTACGGGATAATCAGTTTGGATTCAATAAGGGGAATGGCACTCGTGATGCCGTATAAGTAATGAGGCCATTAATCGAGAGGAACATATAATACAATCAGGATGTATACGTTCGTTTCGCAAATTTCAGGAAGTCGTTGGGTAGAGAAAATTGCGTTGAAATAATAAATGTATTGAAGAAAATACTAGTCCATTGGGGAGATAGGAGACTTAGAGGTTCGGGTGATAGAGGGCAGGAGAGACAAGCCAGGTCGAGGAAGAAAAAGTACAGCATATTGGACGGAAGGAAGGGAGGTAGAATGTATGCGAAATTGTAGAAGGATTTTTAATGAAGTGTGGGCTAAGGTTGTCTTATGGGTAAGGCTAAGAAACGTAGAGGCGTTGAGGTTGGGTCTATCTAAAAATCTACCTTAAACGGTAGACGACCAAAGGGGTACATCTGATATATAATTGACATGAATGATAAACAAAATACATGAATAGGTGTGATACAACCCCAAAAAACAGAAAATATTTTCCACACAACGAAACACTATTGGAGGGAAAATATTTCGATAAGCTACTTGAAATGGAAAATTACAGTTGTACGAAAACTGAGTCAATTTAAAAAAGGGAATCAATCGAATTACTCGGCTAATCAATGGCTTATCCACGTATAGGCTGAAAAAAAATGAAAATGAGTTGACTTAGAGTCAACCCCATCCTCCAGAATTGGTTTCTTAAAGCACTATTGTTTGAATAATAAATGTCACCTGAATAAACCAGATTATGATTGAACAGGTCGCGATTGAAAAATATTTTACCATGAAACGGTCACGCAATCAGTTCAAGGTAAGCTTTAATCAATTAATGTCATTACTGAATTATTCGAATGACGTCACAACAGCGACATGAAAAATTACTACGCCAACAATGTATTCCATAGTTTTTGGCTAACTAAAATTCGTATTTTAGTTCATCATTTCTTTAGCCATTGCATCAACACATGAGTAGAGTAGGAGGAAGTGTTGAAATAAAAAGTTAATTGAGAGCTTCGTTGAACCAATGCTATGATTTACGAATCGAAAATACACTCACCAGAATATTCCTGCGATAAAAACATGAAATCTAGTTCTGAAACACAAAGCCACCCGAGTACCTTTTTGAATCCTTCTACCGGAAAAGTCTAAAATCTTAAAAGGAATATAGTGGTTGACATTGTTTTGGCAGCGTATTTAATCGAAAAAACTATATTCCACAAACTAAAACAAATGCGCCATTGGTAGAAATTCCGTTTGTAACTTATTATTTAACACTACCAAAACTTCTAATTTGCACTTACAGCGTCAATTGAACCAATACGACTCAAAACATTTCAAACGTATTTCCATACCATATAATTAGTTGTATATGTGCAGAAACGCAGATTCCTTTTCTTATGCTTTATTACGATGCCAATTGATTAAAATTTTAAGCAAACAAAAAATAACTATATGAATTTGCAATCAGCAGCAAAATGAAGAACACATTCATTTACTATTATTATTTGTTAAAGAAACTGATGAGGAAGAAATTCCACAAAACTTATTGCCATGAAAGAAATTTAGAGAAAAATAATTCTAACTTGCACACACACACACAGCAACACAGCTCTGCATAAAAAAGTAGTCCACTCATAACTTATAGAAAAAGGAAGAAAATGAGCACAGGTTTCCAATAGGCATTTTCCAAGCGCAAAATCCTTTGCTCCAAAGGAAGTTGAAAAGGCAGGTCACAGCCCACTGGCCCTTCTGACCAAATGAACACGTCGAATTTCGTTTCCACCATTTGTAAGGGTTTGCTAACGTGGATGTGTTTACTTACGTCAAGAGGAGAGAGCGCACCGTAACGCATCGCTATATCGTGCTGAGAAATACTAGATCATAGAAATATCCCTCCGGGCCTCCTGTGTTTCGACTCACCTGTGAAGGAAAAAATAAAATTAGCCTTGATCCATTTTAATCCTTACAGCATATACAAGTACATGTATCGCTAATTTTCTACGCCAATTGAATTTTTTTTCCTAAGAACATTGGCACTGTTTAACTGAGTGATAAAATGCCAAGGGGATGATAGCAACAATTTACCATGTTAATCTTTAAAGTAAACCATGATAATTACTAAATTACCGACCGATTCATGCATGATCGTCTGTAATGTATTTCCATTAAATTTTAATAATAAATTATTTTCCTTAATCGAAACTCGTAAGCAAAGTACTGAAAGGGAAGCAGGAAACATTTGCAGAAATATTTTAAATTCCCATGCAAAGACTGGGTTATGGGGTTCATATTTAATTTGGAATTATACAAGTAATTAAGATATTAAAAACATTTCACTTGCGGTGCCGACCTTCCTCGATTGACGACGTTGTGATAAATATAAATGAATGTTATTTTGTTTTAAGATCTGAATTTTTCTTTGTATTACCTATTCAATTTCACGAAATTCTTAGAATCCACGTTTTCCAAAAGATTCTTCCAGCAATACCTAACAGGTGCAATGCAATTCTATTTAACCTTCAGTCAACTTTATTTTTTTTGTTCATCGTAAAATCGAATATTCAGTACATAGTCACTCAGGATAATATATTCGAATCTTCGCACTTACTGCCACCTACCACAGGATCCCGGCTCCTGGTAAGACGACGACAGGTAAGACACGAGTATTAACAAACGGAATGTTATGGTAAATGGCATGTGGACGTGATTGTCAAGCTTCATTTCGCCACTCACTAACCTGGTAAAACTTTTCATTACGCGAGGATACGGTTGGAATGGCGTAATGAAATCGCAGTTTGGTAAATTGTTGATAAATTCTTAAACATAATAAAAATCTTACGAAAGTTGAACGAAAAACTACAATTTCCATACTCCCAGGGTCTCAGAATGCGAGGATACTACACTACATTTAAATTAATACTCTTCCTGGGATAATGTTCAATTGTTATTATATTCCCGTTGTACATATTTATCAGCAACGCAATGATCATTGGCACTGTAGATTCTGCCAAGAAAGTGTGGTATAATTTTTATTCATAATTGCAACATTATTTTACAGTAAAGTAAGGCATGCGTGAGAATAAGTTCTAGTAGATAAAATTTGAAAAATGTCAACATGCTGACAAGTATCAGCCTCCAGTAATTTTTCATCAAAGTTAATATTCGCAATCGTTAATAAAAAATATCCATCTTCTATCATCTATGTCATAGGTTATCAATCATAGGATTATTTTGAAGTAAATCTCCGAATTATCTTGTCTCCTGCCATCTCTTTATCCCCTCACCACTCTTAGCGCTGGTATTTCCCGTTACTTGCTCCTCATTGTTCATCCTCATTTCCTTCAATGCTTCCTTTAATTTTGGTCTGAAGTAAGATATTGTGCCTGAGGATATGTCCAATTAAGTTCTCCCTTCTTCTTATAACTGTTCTCCAGAAGCATTTTCTCTTCATCCCCTGTTTGCAGTGCTTCTTCATTCGTTAATCTCGCTACGCGTTATTTGCCCATAATTTCAATGCATATTTTTATCATTACTTACCCTAAGTATTTGCCCTTATCGCCAATCTCACAGGATCTTCCGCTCTATATTGAGAATCCAACTCTTGCAGTATATTTTGAAGGTTGTTTCTCTTCTCTGGTTTTATTTGTCAATGTCCTAAGAGCCAGCCTGTTTCTTAGAGTGCAAGATTCCCGAAACTACCGGATTATACGAATTTCACCGCATGTGTTGCGGCTTTAACGCTAAATAATGTTGACGAAAGACGATGAAATCGGGCAAGACCAACTGTTATTACAATTTGGAATTCCTGCATTTGGACATATTTATTAATGATGTCAATTCAAAACAAGCCCAAATTAAGTCCGAAGGAATTGATGATAATGGTAATGATAGCAACAGAAATCTGCTTTCATCCTGGACTCACTATCAGACATTAAAAATATTCTAAAAGTCATCTTTTTCAAAATATAAAATGTCAACTTTAATATTTCCTATTCATACATTCATTCACTTTGGTGGATGTGCATGAAGTATTATGGGGTAAATAGCTGATGGCAGAGAAGGATTTTCGCGAGCTTTTGTTCTGCTACAAGGGTTCCTCTTTCCTGATATTCCAGTCCGAGAAAATAAATGGGATATCTCGTCCGTGCTCTGTTTAGGTGATCGATTACGATCGGATGAATGGATTCACCCGTCCTCCGCCCCCTATATTTGAATACCCATCTCCTCTTTCAAAAAAAAAAAACTTTACGGCCACTTCTTGTAACACTCGGAGAGTTCGGGGGATGAAAACCAATCAGTCCTATTTAAACCCTTTCGGTTCCTTATTTCGAGAATGCTAGACGCACACATATAACACAAATTCCCATCGCAGCCATCGCTAGTTATCGTCCAACGTCCCCCAGTTACTCTCCAAAATGCAAGTATTTCCGATTACATTTTTTTCCATTAATTTTCGAGAAACGAAATTACTTTTTTTATCTTGAAAATAAAATCGCGGGGTTCAACGCATCGAAACTTTCCGAGACCCAAGGATTTCTAATTGCTTCAATTGTGAAAAACTTCGCTTTTGGACGGAACTACTCCACTCTTCACTCTGCCCCGGGATTCGCGGGGCCCAGATGATTGTCGAGGATAAAACGGCAGGCTGTAAATGCTCCAATGAGTTGCTGAGCGAGTTTTGTAGACAAAAACACATACACACACATAAGGTTCATTTGCCATTTCGAGCACGCTCAACGTCATCCCGCGTTGGAATAAATTCATGAGAGATTCTCATAAATTTCAATTTTATGCCAAACTGCATTTTCCTCGCAACAAATTCCGAATTAAAGAGAACGATTCTTTCTCCGACCCTTCTCTCCCGTTAAAAAAAGAACCTAAACAATAATGTTTCCCGCGGATTATTTAAGATATCCAAAGAAGTCACTAATTTTTATATTAGATATTTTCTAAAACTGAAATCATACATAAAAAATACGTTATTGCTAAAATACTTTGTAGGTCAAGACTGTTTACAATGTTGTAATCGCCCACTGAAAAACCCGTTCTAGGAATTATTTTGGATTTGTTTTATTCAAGTTTGTTGTTTCTGTGCCATTATATCCATCAAAACTCCTACAATCAACCTAATAACTCAACTTAGTAGTCCACCTCTTACGTGTTATTTTGATGCTTCCTACTGATTTTCCTGATGACAAATTTTTAACAAAGTATATTTATTCGTAGCGGCAGGGTCGAAACCATATCCACTAAAAGGCCATCGATTACTTCACTTATTACACAAATTGTGATTGCACGTGATTACACCTACGATTTAAAAAAAATCCAAAATACCTACTTCACTAAAAATTCCAAGTGTCGCCAAGCGCCAGACATAACCCTAAGTAATTAATAATGGGCTCAACCCGATATGTGGACTAGGACAACTTTAAACCCCACTTACATCTGCCAACGCTAGTATACCCTTCGGGGTGAAAGACGAGAGAGAGAGACGTGTATCCAAAATACCGAAATAGCTCCCTCAGCAATAGCGAATGGAACGTGAGCGGCACTAGAGTCATTGAATCAGTGATATATTACAGATCGGATCGGCGAGGATACAGGAAGCCCTTTCCGCCCTCGATTCGAATTCCAGCACCGAAGAGCCAACGTTGATCCCAGGGGGATCGGTCCGGGGGGCGGTACTTCCCTCCCAACGGTCACACGGGGTCTGAGATACCACCACAACTTCCTACCATCTACGACCAGAGGTTTTGGAAGGGGCGGATCCCGGACACAGGTCCTGCCGAGGATAATGGGATGAGAGCGGATTGGGACGGGTTAGAGGAGCGGATGGTTGCGGAAGGAAGGGTTAGAAAGAAAGAGAGGGAAAGAAAGAAAGAGAGGGAAAGAAAGAAAAACAGCCAACGAATATATGATTTCTTAGATTGCATATTACCCCAGCCTTCACGGCCAAAATAATTATTTTTATACGATGGGAAGTACTCAATCTGAGTAAAAAAAAGTGTTTGCCAATGTTTTTAAATGAATATTTTATCTTCAATTCATACCATGTATACCCGCGTTAATATGTGCGCAAAAAGCATATTTTGTACGCAAAGTTAATTCAACAGCATTTCGAGTGCAGCATAAATATACGTCACAAGAATAGAACGCATTACACTTCATTTTCAAAAGTACTCACCACTATTTTTCTATAATAAAGATATTTCTGCAACTTCAGTTTTCTGCGCTAATCAAGGATTTTCTCATGCCTACAAAATACAGGGAGTCATTTTTAAAAATAAACTTTGTTTTATTAGTATTTTTAACTGTTTGTTTAACATCTTTTCTCCACATTCAATCATTTTCTTAAGATGCCCTATGAACTTTAATAAATAATGACCAGCATGAGTTGAGTACGAGAATTTTCGAAGTAATTACAATTACAAATATTTTCCCAAGTACTAACAAATATATTTACCTGGACTGACACATCTATTTTGGTAACTAACATGTTTCTTGAAGGTTTTATATTTTTCCTAATATTTTCAAACTCCCTCTCATAACCTGATAAAAAAATTAAAGGGCTGGAGGTAACCCTGTTTAAAATTGACACGAAGTCCGAGAAATACGTGAACGAAGGATCTGGTACAAATCTCGAAAGACAGATCGGCCTCGAGCGATAAATCACCACGTGGGAAAATTAAGCGGGACGAGACCGCGCAGCCGAGGGACGATGAAGGTTTTGTAGGTGGGGGGATGTAGAGAAGGGTACGCCGCCTTCAAGGGGTCGGGAACCCTCATTGGCCGAGGTTAAGGGCGATGATAAGAATAGGGTACATAATTGCCGAGAGCGTTCCCGCTGCTGAGGGTGGGAGCGAAAGGGAGATAACTAGAGGACCTGATCCCAGGACGATAGATGGAGCGGACGGAGGTTGGGAATGGGGTTCGTAGCAGGGAACGAAGAAGCAATAGCAGGACTAAATGTACGTACTTGATTCAACTCCGATGAGAAATTAATAGAATATTTATTGAATCTTGATTAGAAAATTTAAAAAAAATCACTTTTAAAACCTTAACTAATACCTTGAGAATTAGTTGGAACTTCGACTTTAATGCATGCATTATATGCATGGAGATAGGAATGAAAAATGTGTACTTATTAAAGTTTACCGCAAAAACGTAGGCAACAGACCTTTCTTCATGATAAAGGCGGTCCACATTGCCTCAATAATATCTTCAAATAAAACACCAATATGTCCTAATGCTGAAAAAATAGTTTTCGGAGCACTCGTCTTTAAAACTAGCGAATCTATCATCGTTTCACCTCAGTCTTCCTTTTACATGTGATCTACACAGATTTTTACACCTGGATTCTAGAAAAATGGCACAACAATAATCACAAATGTTTGTGATACACGTAAATCAACACCTTGGGATTAAGTGCCGACCACATTCTACTTGTTAATTAAAATATGAGAAATAATTCAAAACGAAATATGGTGCAACCATGAACGGAATATATGGTTGATCTATAAAAGAATGTTAACCATTTTACAATTTTTACACACACTATTTCAGTTGCATCCCCTATGGAAACGATAGAAAATACGTAGGAAACGCTGAATATTACAAAATCGATCACATAATAACAAAAACGTAACGTAAATAAAATAGTACGTACGCTGACGATATGGAAGAATTATATAACAATTTGTTAAAAAAGTACCTACCTCTTTTTATACATAAAATATGTCTTCAAACATTACAAAAGACTTTGGTTATAACTTTTACATAAGATCTTCGAAAAATCGATTCAGAATTAGTGCAAAATAATGCATTTGCATAGGAAACAAATCGCTCTGTACAGTGAAAGTCAATTTAGCAATTTAGCAGAAAGGCGAAGGGAAATTAAGTAGGCAAATAGAGCAGCAGGAGGCACACCATTGCTAAAGCGATCCGGACTTAAATGTATGTTGCATTTACGCCAAACACGCTGACGGCATATCCGGGAACACAGTACCCCTGATGAAAGGCTCTGGGGATTCCGAAAGTTAAATGTATCATCGGAATGCTAATGTACAAATGTTTAAAAGCTATCTTTAAATAAGAAGCCAATGAACTATTTATCGGAATAAAAGCCATTCTCGAAAACGTAATGCAGGTTAGTAGAAGGGGAAAACACATTTCAAGCTACACGGGGTGAAACAATAAATACCGCGTTTGAAAAAGGGTAGCCATTATAAGACATTTGGCATATTATTTGTTTTAACATATAATTAAGAGAGAGGGGTGTCAACTTTAAATCCTTTGAGTCACCATTGCTAAATTGCTAACTCACACATTGCATGACCTTTAAATTCACACTCGAACTCGAGCTGTACGATCTAATTGCCACTTGGTAATGCACAATGAATAACAGTTTCTTCCGGCAAAGGCAGGCATTGCTATTCATTTACTTTTGAATGGCAATATTCTGATTGCCAAATGAAATCGGGCCAGCGTCAACGTTCTAGCATCTAGAGCCCGCATATAATTCCAGGGAAACGTGATGGATGGAAAAGCCGCCGCACCGCACCGTTCGAAAACGGGAGATGCACGGGGGAATGATATTATCGACTCGAAAGCGATTGCGTTCCCCTTCTGCCGGCGCGACCTCTGTCTCTCCCTCAGCGCCCTCTCGCCCTCACGAAAATGAAGACTCATTAAGCCCCGGGGCGGAGCACGGTCATCCCCCATCGTTTTTTTTCTCGACCCTCCGCCTCGCAACCGCAATTCCCTCTGCACTCCAAGTCCGCCGAGATGAAAAATCGGGGCCAATGGGATGAAATGGATCGGAAAAGCTGCCGGGGTCGTCGTTGTCGGTGGAGTGGGGCAAATCCCTGGATGATACAATTCTCTCACACTGACGATTTCATTTGTTTTCACCCATCAATTTTTCCCTCCGACTAGCGCGAATCAAAGAGAGCGGGGGGGGGGAAGAAAGGTTAGGGGGAAGGAGGACGAAAGTGTGAGGACCGGTGCCATACTGAGATACATCCACTGGGATGTGACACGAGGTTGCGCCATCGATACGACATGAAATGTAATGTGTAACATTGCGAAGTAAATATTACGCATCTATGTGCCGCGTTATATTGCATTGCCTTTGCCGGTCTTCAATATAGATACGTATATATCAAGATGATGGCAGATTAGAGGTGGTTTATCGTTACCTCACGTATCTAGTGGACGAGAGAAAGGTAGAATAGTCGATCTTACGAAAAATCATACTGTGTTTTCAATGCAAATATGATACGCGATCTGAAAGGGAAGACGCTGTATGATATCTGATATCGCCCAGGTCAGCAGCATTTTCTATGAATTGACAACTTGTGATATTCAATTTTCAACAGACCTTGTTGATTAAAATTGTGCAACGAACATCTGTAGCTGCAGATAAGACGCCAATAGACGATTTGGACCAAAGATGCTGACTACCGACCTGATGCTGAGCCATGTTTTAGGATGTTATTATTATTTATACAAAAGACTTAAACGATATATTACTGATTTTGTATTAGCTGAAATTATAAATAAGTATTAGGTCGTTTCAATTTCGTTAGTTAAACCATTTCTCATTAAAAACAATTTGGAGAAAATCAGGGAGAAAAGAAATTGGGTGCTGTCTGCATTCGGGTAGTTTTCTCATTCTCAAGAGCAAAACATCGTTTTCAATACGTGTTATCCATCTTTTTTTTAAGGAATATTTTACCGACATTTATTTCTGCACTTAAGTTTGGGTTTCAAAGCAAATGTACAGTACACACTGCAAACGGGGAAAATTTTAACTTTCAAATTAAGAAACAATTTTTTTTTAAGGATTGTCCGCAATTTGGTCACAAATAAATAATTCGGTCGGTAAAATATCTCGCATGTAAACAAACCAACAAAAAGGTGAAAAATATTTAATTCAATCAAAAATAAAGTATAATAGAGAAAGACAAATAATTGCAAACTAGACATACGAAGATTGTACGAAAAGAGAAGATTGTCAAGAGTAACGTGTTTTTTAGCAACATGAAGGTTTTGCGCTAGGAGAATGGGACAGGGAAGGAAATCAGTAGATAAGAAAAAGGACAAAGGAAGGGAATCGGCAAAGCACAGATTTCAGAGGAATGGATAAACGCGAAAACTGGGTGTTGATAAAAAACAGCAACTTGAATCGGGCGATTAGGGATGCGATAAAAAAACTAGGAGAGGAGAATCTGTGATCGAAAAGACCCACTCATGAGGCAGTGTAGTAGGACTAACACCTCAGACGTCCTACATAATTGGGCTAGATGCAATAGAATAGGGGATGATACACTTCCCTGATACGAACCTGTCCGAGGTAAAGAAAGATATGACCCAAATATGGCCGAAAAAATTGGTCAAAGAATACATGTATAATAGAAAGATGCAGATAAGCATTGTGATTTTCCTTCATTTGAGGTTTAATCCACCAATTAAGCATTTACCAATGAATTACGGTCCTTGACTTCAACCTATTTTCTACGGGTTCCAAACACGCAGCCCGGTCAATAAATACTCCCACAATTTCTCTAATGAATATCTGATAGAACTTGTTCACAAACCTCCCGTACCAATTGAAAACGGCCCTTTGGTCTGCAGCTTTCTTGCTGCAGGACTCTCAGACTGAGGGAGGGATTAGCTGGACTATGGCAAATGAGGGTAAGGAGGAAACAATGACTAAAACTCCCCGGGTGGTAGCGAGGATGCCCCCATCTTTCTCTACTCCCCGTCTCCTCGTACCCCTGCCGAGAAGGGATAGGGTAGTGCCTCTTTTTCTCCCATGACGAAGGTCTAGTGATGCATGTGTGCCTGGGAGTCGGATTCGCCACCAATTAGACGGAAGTGCAGCTGACTGGGCTGAACGAACCGGGCGCATTGTGGAAGGGAATACTACCGTCCCGCGGTTTCCACGAAAGCTAATCACGGGACGGAAGTACAATGGCGAGGTAAAAGACCGAAATGGCGCATGTCTAACATGTGGTAGGCCGCACATGTGAAAGGTTTATAGGTAAGTGCTGAAGCTGTAAATAAAAGGTTCCCAAACTGGGCTAAAGCGAACAGTCCGGTTTCAACGGCGCTTCCGTGGAGGCTGCGACATTCTAAGAACTCGATGACGTGTTTCAGAAATGAATATAAGCAACTGGCCAGGAAACCCGTAAAGAAACGTGACGCAAAATTTCATAGAGACAAAAATGCCTTTTCTTTCGACTACCTTATCACGTCTTGTGAGTCGAATCTAAGAAATGTAGCGAAAATGAGCCTTGCGTTCGCATAAACCAACCTCAAACGGTGCACTACTATTTTTAATAATTTCATCTGGAAAAGGTTTCCACGTCAAAAAAGATATCTCCCCGAAGGAACTGGATTGAACCTACTATGAGGGGTCAATTACTGGATCCGTTTGATGGGGTCAATTTGTGATTTAAGATGGTCTAATGTCTAAATACTTCTCAAGGACGAGGAATTTAAGAGGTCTTCCACATTTAGACCAATGCGAAGGCTAGTACGCTACTCAGAATTATTATGCCAAAGAAAACCCGCGGGTGAAATTACAGGAAGTAGATGGAAGATTGCTAGTATTCTACATCTACATCTACATAAGTACCCTGCAAGCCACCAAAAAGGTGTGTGGCAGGGGGTGTAGCACCATGAGGGAAGGGTAAGGGTTGAGGGGGTTGGGAGTTAGGTGAGGAAAGGTGGGGGGAACCTGTAGGAAAAAAAAAAAAATATATATATATATATATACACACATACATATATATACATACATACATACACACATGTATACACATCCTCGCGAAGTCCCTAACCTGTACGTTAATACTTATTGTAATGAACTAAGTCCTGGGGAATTTCGACTACGAGCATTCTGGTCCCTTATCGTTCTTGGAAAAAATGACATTTTAAACCTGTCAGTCTTGCAGTCTATCTCTCTAGTCTTATATTCGTGATCCCTTCGACCGTAATACGTTGGGGTTCGTATTATATCCTTGATGTCATCGGAAAAGGGCCCATCTTTAAATGTTTTTAATAAGTTAAATCTACTATTTTTATCTTTAGTGTATTGAGTATTGCGATCACTTTAAGTGGCCTAGAAATGAAGCCAGGTGGTCTAGGTCAAATCTGCTGACACCGAATTGGGTATTGCCTATATTGATAGAGCCCGAAATCCGTCCAATAGTGTGACAGTGAATAGGTTAATACTCCAAGTCTATACATTCTATTTGACATTATAAATTCAAATTTCAGGACGATGGAAACAATATGGCACTTTTGACATGGTATCTCCTTAAAGCACGATCTTGGAATTGCAAAACTGGTTTGAAAGTGTCCCGATACACCTGGAAACTTTAAACTTTTCCTCTGACTGGAATATTTTTCATCAAAAACGACGAACAAGGAGCGCATCACGAGGTTATTAAAAAAATAATTAATTTTTCGAAGCAATATCGTCGGTTTACACGATCAGCAAAATTATCGATAATTATTAAATGTCGAATAATTAAGAAAAGTTCACCAAAAACTAGGGTTCTAATAAAATTTGTTCAAAAATCGATAAACCCAATATTTCGTACGGAAAATTGAATGAGGAAATAATTTGAATTCTTAATGCGTTTAATTCACCAAGTTAAGAATTTAAGGCGACTTTAATTTTTTCAAACATTTTATAGGCAGGATTTTATGATTACGAGGATTGCTACATGGCAAGGAGATTTTTTTCGAGGAGAGTCCCATGTGATATCCTATAACGCTCCTTCTGATAAAGGATAGTTCGAAGAAGAATCAGTAAATATATTCACTATTGTGCACCATAGTAAAGAATTTATTTACAGAATACATTGATGGGATGGCTATAGTTTTATGCTTCCCCGAACGCACCTGAAATTCCACTTTAATTTTTACCAAGAATTGGAACGTAAAAATGTTGCATAGGATAATACCGAAAATAACAATTATAAAACAATGAGTGAAATAATTTAACACTTTTTCGGTACTTAATTAGCATCATTAAAATGCCCGGACTCCCAACTATTACGGAAAGCAGAGTTTTACAAGGCCGTAATTAAATTCTCAAAATTTAATTTTAAGCCCAACCACCACCAGTGTTACATGGTGCTCGTTTCAAACCGCATAATTGGCGAGACCACTCGGAAATCAACTACGAACGGTATCAATACCCACACGCTCACTCGTTGAAATCCTTACTGGGCGGTTAGCAAAACAAAGCAAAAATTCATAATGTAATTATAAAGAAGTTTCCCTCAAACGCCTTTCACCGAAACTAAACTCATTTCCTCAAGTCACAGCGCGTCCTTTCATTAAACTCCACTCGTGTGAACATTTAATGACCAAAAAATGAATTAAAATCATTATGAAATCAGTAATCATTAATCGCATCCAGGCTACCCGGAAAAGAATCACGTTGTAATTTAAGAAAACTGTAGTCAGTAAAACTCAAATCACACTCGAGAAGAAATAGATGTGGAACATTAGATCAGACTACGAGAGTATATCACGAGAGCAGGCTTCATTACAGTTAAGGGTATGGTTTGCCAAAATAAATCGCCAAACGGACTTTGTTTAAACTTTAACGTAGAAATACATGGCAACGTTTGAATAATTTGTAGTGGTAGAGAAACTGTGATATTCATGATGGTTATTTTCAAATAGATACACATGTATTAACTTATATATTTTTCAATGAGGAGGAGTTTAAGTTATCAGGTCTGTTTCCCATGCCTAGCTTCACTAAAGGAAAAGTTAAATGGAGTCTATAAAATTCACTTTTGCGACCTTTGTGCTAAATAGTGTAGTTAGGTTAGGTTGTTTTGCAATGTAATGTTCCACCTTCGTACTTTCTAGACGCCTGAGATTTTGGGAGGGAGTGGGATGATGAAGGCAGAAATAGAGGAGAGAATATTGGGAAGAGAAGTTAAAGAGAGGATGGTAAGGGAAGTAGAAAGTATGCTGAACTACGATGGTCATCCGGAAAGTAGTATCCGTTCGTGCCGCATGAAGTGCTGACGACGCGAGTAGCCGCTGGACGAGGTCAGATAGCTTCAGTGGCTTGTCTGCCTTCTCTGAGCCAAGTTGCGTGACGCTACCATTGCCTGTGTTGTTTCTGTGATTGTTTACAATGTTTAAAAAATTGAGAACGCCGCCAGTTGTGAAGTGAGGGCAGTGATTAAATTCCTCAATGCAAGAAACGTTCGCCCATGTGATATTCATCGCCAATTAAAGGAGGTGTATGGAGACAATGTAATGGACGAGTCGTCTGTTCGGCGGTGGTGTCGCAACTTCAACATGGGGAGGGGGAACACACACGACGATGAGCGTTCGGGGAGACCGTCTGTCATTACAGACCAACTGGTGAGCTCAGTTGACGAATTCGTGAGGAACGATCGGCGCGTCACAATTGATGACATCTGTGAGCATTTTCCCAATGTTTCTCGAACAATTGTCCATGAAATTGTTAAACACCATCTGCATTATGCAAAAATTTGTGCAAGATGGGTCCCTCGCATGCTTACAGATGAGCACAAAACCAAGCGTATGGCTGCAGCACTGACGTTTTTGGGACGTTATTCTGATGAAGGAGACTCTTTCTTGACTCGCATAATTACTGGTGACGAAACATGGGTTTGTTATGCATCACCTGAGAGTAAACGACAGTCAATGGAGTGGCATCATGCTCATTCACCAAACAAACCAAAAAAATTCAAGACAGTTCTGTCCACCAGGAAACTCAGGGCAACCATTTTCTGGGATCGACGAGGTGTATTGCTTATTGATTTTATGGCCCGTGGAGAAACTATTAATGCCAATGCGTATTGTGAAACATTAAAGAAATTACGGCGGGCAATACAAAATCGGCGGCGAGGTCTATTGTCTACTGGTGTCATTCTCGTTCATGACAATGCCAGGCCTCATGCAGCTGGGATAACACAAAAACTTTTGCAGCAATTCAAATGGGAAACTTTCGACCATCCACCGTATAGCCCGGACTTGGCCCCTTCAGATTTTCATCTCTTTACAAAGCTTAAAGACTTTTTGGCAGGAAAAAGATTTGACAGCGATGAAGAACTTAAAGGAGTGACCCTGTATCTCAATGAGCTGGCGGCGAAGGACTACGCAGCAGGAATACAGAAACTTGTCACACGTTATGACAAATGCCTTAATTTGCTTGGAGATTATGTTGAGAAGTAGTTTAAAGTATCCTCTTTCAAATAAAATTTTTTATGTTTGTTAATATTTACTTTTGTGTCTTTATTTCACGAACGGGTACTACTTTCCGGATGACCCTCGTACAAAACTAGCTAATTCAATAGGTTGAACAAGTTTTACGGGTATTTTTTGTTGTGTTAACTAACAGATGCAGAATATTGTGGAATACCTGGCCCATCAAATACCTACCCAAACCTAGAACACAACTGCTAATTATAATCATTTTTTAGATTAACGACATCCATTAGTATCACTATTAGCTGAGTCACAAATTAACTAAGTTCAACAAAGTTTAAAAAATAGAGATTTAAATATGAAGTACCTAGCGGAAAAAAAGAGCTTAAGGGGGGGGATGCTGAGTATTCATTGCACGATATGTAAACATAAAACCCCCCAAAAAAAACAATAACAGTGTCTCACCCCGATTTTATTCAAATTTAGGCGTGAAAAATTATTTCAAGTAGTAGTCCACATGTTTTGGGTTAGGTTTTCGATCGACTCAAGCATTACACAATACTTTATCTCTAAGCTCAGACTAGCATATCAATAAGTATACTTCAACCCTTCACTACATATCTGCGATAACCCATTCTTTAAAGTGGACAGTAGGAACCAATAAAACCACAAGCGAAATTTCCGCTCAATAAAACTGAGCTTATGAGCTCGGCGTTTTCAAGTCCTTAATTGATCACCCATCGCTCGTTTGAGAGAACCACTCTTGCGCAATAACAGAATGGGAGCTCCGTTTATGGTCACGAGAGCTGGTTCTTTCCCACGCTGCCGATCGATGGTTACCACTCAAAAACGAATTTTAAGGGTGTCCACGTTCCTACGACAAGAACAAGACCGAATAACAGTTATTTTCTACACGTCGCTCAAAAGAAAGCACGTTATAAATGTATGATTTCATTGGGCGATAATAACTACTAGCAAAACTTAAAAGAAATCGGCGAAGGATACTTCGAGCACATTCCAAGGGAATGCAGAACTCAGACCAAGGAGCAATCAAACCTATTTAGTAACGTCAGCTGGAAAAATTTCCACTGGATTAGACGGGAGAATAGACGGCAGTTGGCGAGAGAATGCAAGGGGTGATTAAATCCTTTTCCGCATAGAGGATTTTCCGTAACCGACGGAATCCTTCGCGATATCAGACAAAGGGTTGGGTAAATAAAATATGGACGATAATGTTTCCGTCGCAGAATGATACACACCCAGATACACGGGCGAGTATTAAGGAATTAAGTATTCCGAGCCTATTACGGATCATGATAACTCAAACCATTCCACATAAAATATTTGAATTCATTCCATTTATTATTTTTCGCATACATCAGTATGAAGTAACTATATGTAAATTTCTCATTTAAATGATGTGAAAACGTCTTACAAATTGTATGAAGCGCAATGCCAGAAAAGTCCGTTAACATGAGTCTTATCAAACTGTCTCCATTGCCCACAAGTAAAATAACATTACACTGAATAGATCAGAAATCAAAATAGAAAAATGTTACAAAGATTTAGCGGGGTCTTGATAGAATTAGCTCCAGGAAAATGTCACTGGCTACACACATCACAACGAGTCGCACGGGAAACTAAAAGGCTTGAAAATAGATGTTTTAACCGACCATGTTTTCCAATGGTACTTGTAAAACGCCAAGCTGAGGTGTACCAAGATTTCAAGAAACTGTAATAGTAACTTTAACGGAGTCACCCGCTAGTGTGCATTATAATGCAACCATTTCAGAGAGTAAAAATCATTCGTCTTGACCGGGATTCGAACCCGGATCCCTCGATATCCGGCCGAGTGCTTTAACCACTTAAGCTACCGAGACGTCCTCTTACACTCTGAAATTTTGGGGGCTTTAAAGGACCAAGATTCATTAAAATGCTAGTATTCTGACACGAGAGATATATCAAGACACGAGTTGTGTAGAACGTATATTCATTTTATTTTGCTAATTCTTTACTTAAGGATCGCTATGCTCGTACGTAGTCACTAGCTGACAAAATTATTACTCTAACTACCCAAATCCAAATAAAAATGGCATTAAACGAAATATTTCCAGCGTAGGTACTAAAAAACAAAATGTCAGGCGAATTAAAACAGAGTCCGTCAATTTGTCAAGGCAGTCTCGCGAAAATAATTAAATTAGATTACTTTAAAAATATATTGATTACTGAAAATTCATAAATAGAGTTGAAGCTATAAAGAACAAATTTGTTCCTCCATACAAATTGCAATGCATGCATGAACATATGGGTGTTAAAATAATATTAAGAGAATTGAAACTGTTTTGACCTCACGGTTGGTAAATCAATGCCAATGCGCCTCTAGATGGAAAGGAAAATTCTATTCAATTTTCTCAAAGCTGTGATAACGAGTAGCAACGCACAAGGAAAAAAACTAAAAAATATAAGATGCCGGTATCATATGGTGCTGTTTTACTTACCCATGCTTCCAAATCATAATATACATTAGTAGAAATAACTGACTTTGAGTTATCATCAGTGGATGCTGATGAAGATATCTCTCGAGCCGTAGTTACAATTGCAGTCATCGCATCCCATCCCACTGATCGTAGGCGTACGTAAAGTCAGTTCAGTACATCGTCAAAGTCAAATCAGCACATATAGTCAAATTAGTACATCGAAATTTAACTGATGTTTCGACTATATACCGCACATAATCATATCATCAAATGCAATATTTCTCCAGCATGATAATCAATATATCGATATTTTCAACCATAGCAATCTCAACGTTGGAAACGATTAAATGAAACCCGCTGAATAAGCTATAGTTTTCAAGGAACGGTATGGATTTAGCCTTTCGCCTTGTCATAAAACATAAACAAAGTAATCAACCCGTAAGTCGATTTGGTAGGTGATGATAGCTCACCCAGTACTAAGCCTTATACGGCGTGTGAAATCCACACATCAGGGTAGGAAGGCCAGTTCCTTTCCCTGTGCCGCTTATGGTTTCGCAGGAAGATTTGGTACCTGACAAATCACATAGCTTCGGTGGAGGTGCCCAGAGTGGCTTAACCGGGAATCGAACCCGGGCCCTCCGGTCAGTTGTCCAACTCTCTACCCCCTGGACTACCGTGACCTATCGCCTTATCATATGTACTTACAAATGTGGGTATTCTTCCGTTCGATACCAGAGTGTGCTATTAATGCTGTAACAATGGTGTTAAAAGTAGCGTTAAAATATACTCCAACACAAAAATGTTTTAAGTAAAATTAGCAACTAGATTTCTCCATGAAAAGTTCTCAAGGTTTACAGTTATATCGATTACCATGTCAAAGCTAACCGCTCGAATATTGTAATATGGAGACCAGGAATTTCCAGATGCATCGACTTATTTATGCAATTAAAAGTTACCTCATGGAAACAACACTCTAAGTCAACACTGGGCATTTAGGAATCTTGCAATATTAGGAGTTGATCGATCAGAGACCATGGGAAAAACATTAATATCAAATCATATAATTAAAAATGTTGCCATACTGTAAATAACATAGACTGACGGTGCGTAGTCTAGTCACTAGTTCTGAAACACTTCCCCCTGGGTAAAAACTTTTTGAATAGGCCTCCTCAAGAACGTAATCACGATTGAACCATGATTGAAAAAAATTGTTGCCAGAGCGAAAACTTTTGAAATGGAGGTCTTGAAAGTTTTCTTGAAGTGTCCCAGATCAAGAATTCGTGATCACAAAACGAGCTATGCATGCACGGCGGGAAATGGAAGAGGAAAACGTGGAAAATCCTGCTTCCGCGCTGGGTAAATGTGTGGAGGGAGGACGTCTCGGGAGAAGATTCGACGGGAAAACGAACCGCTCGTGTTCTTCGAATGGTAAAAAGCGTGTGCAAATGATAAGAGGGAAAGGGAGATAGGGAAGGAGGAACCAAGGTGGAATAAGAACGTCACGAGGTCTCTTTGAGAAAATTGTTTCGGAGAGATGGCGTGGCAGAATGACGAGGAGTGAGGGAGACGGGGGGAAGGGAGTGGTGAGGGTCTCGTTATTCCAAACGTACAGGGACCAAAAATTCAGAGAAGACGATGAATGGAGACAGTGATAAAACCAACTTTCTTCCAGTTTCGTTATTCATTTGAATGAAAGGCATTCAAGACGACCAAAACAGAGTTCTGAAGATGATTTTTTTCTGTTTTCATTTCTCGTTCCTTAGAATTAATCTCCGCACCATTTAAGAAGTCGTTTTTGCCCTGGTAATTTTCCTTGAGGGGGCCCACAAAGAATCTACAAATCCTAACAATTTTGTAATGATCAGGGAGGCTTTTGTAAGGGCAACGTTATGAACAGAAAATAAACTAAAAAGCAAAACACCTTGAGACGGAAGGAATCTTAGGATTATATGAAGGAATCCAAAGTACTTTCTGGGAGTGCACCCAGTGAAACTTTGTTCTGCTAAAGCAAAACGTTATTTCTTGTTACATATTCAAACCTTTCCCTAGGAAGAGAAATTTCCTTCAAAATTTAGTTTTCCCAAAACCTACGACAACTTTTTCATACTTGAAACTTTTTCGGTAGATTTAGCTTCATGAGCAAAGGCAATGGTATTCTTCCAAAGAGTCAATAATATGGATTAATATTTTTTAACTTCTGGATAAAAGGCACAAATATAACTAAGAAAAATCAAAAAGAAAGTGCAACAGAATATCAACATGAGGATTTTACACTGAAAAGTATACATGTATTTAACTTGATTGTACCCAGCCATACCAGTCCCTCACAGAGTATTGAGAAAAATTATTCAGACATTTATTTCCCCTTTTGTCTTTTGTGCCAACTAATATAATTACGAATATATTTTCCAGACAAAGAAGAGTTGTTTTAGCATATAAACGTGAAATGAATAAGTCATGAAACAAGGTATAAAGAAGGCTTGCCACGACCAGAAACCAATTAAGACGATCTAATTTTGCGATAAAATTGGGCTTTCACGAAGTCCTCCCACTGTTTAGTACTTAATTATCCGTTGTTAAAGAGTTTTTATCGTGGTCATAGACTAAAAAAATTAGTCTTTGACGATTTATGTTGGAATAAGTGTTTATCATGAATCTTTGCAATCGACAAAAATACCTCCTCTGAACTTTAAAATACCTAAGAGATGACTCAGGGGAGGAAGTTGCGGAAGAAAGGCGTCGGTGACAAACTTGAAATTGCGCGAGGAAACGAATTATTCCAACTTAAGGCGCGGGTATAGTGAAAGAAATCATTTACACAACCAATTCGGAACTCCTCATTTCCTTTGCTTTTCATTAGCCTTTGCTCATTTCAAGTCTTCAATTTTAACAGACGATATAGGAGAACTACACGACTAAGCGACGAGATTAGGTTCGTTTTATTCCTTATTGATGTCGAAATATATTCAAAGGAAGGCGAAAAACGACTGAGGGTTAATATAAAGGGATGATGAGTTAGCGAAGACGCGATATTGACTTATAATGAGATCTGAGAGGAAGGGAACCATCAAAGAAATGGGGTCGAGCATAACTTGTGTGGGAAGAAATGAAGAGGTTCGTAAAGTTTAATGTGGCACATCGAAGAAGGCAAGATTTTGTCGTTGAACAGGAAATGGAACAACATTACTAATACGTACGACTTGGAAGATAAGAATCACAGCTAATTAAAGACGGAGTTCAATATAAATCGTACAGCTATAATACGATTATTTTCTTGAGATTTACTAGTAAAAACATTTAGAAACATGAGTTGCAGGTGAATAAACAAGGTCGCCACTCAACATCAGAAACTCGGATTTACCTTTCTCCCTATGTTTTCGATTTCATTAGATTTAATATTTTAGACATATAAATAATTTAAATAGATACATAATTGACTATTGGTAGTAAAAAAATTATATTTTATACTATTCGCCGATTTTCATCAAGCTACATTAGAAGGAAATTCACGCGCGAAAATGTTCAACTCGTATAAAACGAAAAAAGTGACTAAGTTTTAAGCCCAGATCAATAATAGTATCGAAGAAGCCCGTGATTTTTTGTTTGAAGAGGCATCGTCTATACTTCTTTGCTAGATGTTGGCCATCATATAACCGAGCTAAGTACTAATAGTTAACAGTGGTGCTGCTGCACACGAGTTCCATCGACAAAATACAAAAAAATACATTAAATCCAATATGACGTTTAATCTTCAATTAATACAGATCAAATGTCGCCACTTAGCCAAATACATACAATTATTCGTACAATGATCTCAACATTCTTCCGTGAAAACCTCAGCACATCAAACTTCTCTCATATATGGGGCTCAACCTTATATAACTCCATGGTAAATTGTGGAAAATAAAAACGTTTTAAGTCTCCGGAATTTTATTTTAAATTTTCAAATAAAATTCTTTTAAAATTGCAATGCTTTCATTTTTCACAAATTTAAATAAAATAGACGAGAAAAGATGCTAATGATATTCCTTTCGGTAATTAAGCGTGCACAAATTACTTTGGCTTAATTGAGCAATTTTCCGCAAAAGTACCTCTGCCAGAGCAGGAAGTACTTTTGCAGAGAGAGGCAGAAAACGTCTAACGATGCAAAACATAACGTAAGAATGGTCTACGACCATTTCTATATTATGGTCGCAGACCATTTCCCAATAATCAAACCGAAGGTACGTTTTGTTTGATACAATCGGTTAGGGTAGGGGGGCTAGTTCCTTTTTCTGTGCCGGCTATGGTTTTCCAGGAATATCTGGCACCAGAATAATTAACCAGCTTAGGTGAAGCCGAGGGTACCCAGAGAGGTGTGCCCAGAAACCCGACCATGCATGAGTGCATTTCCCAGGTAAAATTTTGGTTATGTTTAATGTGCACTTAAGGTTAAAATAGCAGTCAACATAGTCGATGTGATGAAACGGTTCGACAATAAATTTTATGATATATCAGGTCGCTAATTTAAATAGTAAGCATAGAAAATTGTTCTGCATCTATAGATTATATTTAAGAAGTTCCTAATAGGTCAAGAGGTTCCCAATGATGGGAGAATATTTTATCTCACAGCCATATTTAAAACTACAGGGAGAAACCGAGTAACTAAAGACCTATATCCATCACACAAATAACCTCGTCACCTGTAATATAATGCGAAGCCACGGAAAATACAATTTTTACTTCTATTAAGCATCTCGATAGCAAAGAATCATTGTTGAATCATCAGCACTGTTTCCGAAAGATTTGAATCTGCGAGACCTAACTTCCGTTTCTTTTCATATTTTTGGTTCGGAGGACAGTAATGCTCCTGTGGACTCGGTTTTTCTAGAATTAAGAAAAGGTTTCGATTAAGTGTCTCATAGCAAGCTACTCACAATTATGGAAGCCTATGATACTAATCCACATATTTTCGACTAAATTAAACATTTTTGGAATTATCACGTGCAAGAGGAAGTCATGGATGATGTTGGATCAAAGAGTAGACGTCTCTCCAGTTCTTTCCCACGGAAGTGTCGATGGAACTCTTTGATGAATTTCTTCCTTATGGAAACGACATTAGCTCCGTGGTCAATAGTATCATATACTTATTTGCCGACGACGCAGTGGCATTCCGTAGTCCTGAATTTTTGGAATAGCATTGGTTCCCTTCTACCTATTGCATCAGAAATACGGAAATAGAGTAGACTCGATTAAATACTTAGGTCGTACTGTTACTCGCGGCTTCTCCTTGGTAAAACATATGTACGTAGACTGTATGGTATCATGGGAAATAGTATCTAGACAAGAGAGTACAAGAATTAAGATTTATTAGAAGGTTATTTGGGAAATACGACGAAAAGTTAAAATAGCAATGCTATCTTTCGCTAGTTCCGCTTGTAAACGAATAGCATGGATACTCATAAAGTTTGATTGATGGCCAGGTTAGATCGCGTGCAGCGTAGAGGACGTACATTTGGAAATCGCTATAATGATTACCTCATTAGTGTAACGAGAGCATTAGACGAATTAGGTTGGGAGTCCCTGGCCGAAAGTTGGATACATTCATATTACAGATTAAATCTCTTTCGATATTTGGAATGACGTTTCTCAAGAAAACGTACTATTTGCTCTATCGCACGGTAGGAGAGATCATGACAGTATGATTGACGAGATTAAGTGAAAAAACCGACAGTATATAACGTTATTTTTCATACGAACGATAAGGTATCGGAATAGCTCTAAGCGACCGCGCTAGGAAGAATATACCATTGTTTCGTATAACTTTTATTTCAATTGCCCTCATTCACTAACAGTTCTCCTCTTGCTCGTAGAGAAGTACACATC
The DNA here is from genome assembly GCA_037158775.1 of Hetaerina titia. Taxonomy (NCBI): domain Eukaryota; kingdom Metazoa; phylum Arthropoda; class Insecta; order Odonata; family Calopterygidae; genus Hetaerina; species Hetaerina titia. Next base: position 52,913,950 of record CM073774.1, on the reverse strand, counting down.
ACTCAGACACAGTAGTCCACGTACATGTAGTTATCATGATCTATATTATTTGAATTATTTCACACATCAACAGAGTATTTTTTTAAAGAGGATATTCTGATGTTTCGTACGTGGTGTTGAATCACCCCCGGCCAAACCCCTCGCAGTGGCTTTCACGGTACCACGCAGATGATGAAAACTAGTTAGCTATACCATTACGAGTATAAACGAAGATTTTCATCCTTAGCTGAATTAGATACGTTCCTAACAGTTAATGTCGACACCAAAAAAGATACATAATTAGTTTACTTCAGGTGATGGCGCTCTTTTGACATACTTTAGAAAGATTTATTTGAAAACTTTTAAAAATTTGTTGAGATTCTGTAAAAATACTGAATATTTAGGAAGCATTAGCTCAACCGTCCTCTTTCCAGACGAGTAAATATTCCTACAAAACGGCTTTAGAATAGTAAAGACAAAGAAAAGTCAGACCCAGCGGGGAGACGTGTTAAACTCAATATGTGTTTCGGTAGGAAAACGTATTTTCCTTCTCTACGCTCTGCTGACCCAGTCTGCTGTCTTCTAGACACGTAGAATTCACTCCTCGGTGCGAAGGAAAAGGTGGGAAATGACGGGGCCACGCAGGGAAGTAAAATTCCTTGGATATAGAAACAGTAGTGATGGGTGAGCTGACAGGGATGTGTCCTTGCAATCCGACAAAGGGAAATTCAGTAACAAAAGAATAATCTCCAGTTACTTTTGAAAGACGACGCAAGTCTCCGTGGGGAATACTATTTACGCAGAAGAGCGGTTTGCCCCGGGGGTTATACGACAAGGACGAAACGCATCCCACTACGCTACACATAAAACCACGGAGAGGACAAGAGGCATGAGTTGACAAAAAAGCCAATGGCGTGGCTGAGAGACGTTCCGGGAGGGAACGTCAGTGCAATCGGCCACTTTACTCCTGAAATATGGCTCTTATTGATTGAAGCGTCGCATTCAGTTGGATACTTTTTATTCGCAAAACAAATTTTATCCGATTAAATTAATGGTTCTTCTCACTATTCCTTTAATTATTTATTTTAATTCCAGCCATTCTGAAAATTTGCGATTCGAGTAGAAAACATATGTAGACTTATATCGCGCCTGATTGTCACAATGTTTTCATATACCATTCAAGTAAGCTCGGCTGTAAGTTGAAGTAATTGAAGCAACTCCACATAAAGTACAATTTGAACATTATGCACCATGAAAATTCGAGAGGTATTGGACAATATCTTAATACCACACTTCCTTGATAAAATACTGCCAATAACTACATATTTTAAAATTATTTTACAACTTCATGTTTATTTTAATCACGATTCTTTCTAACCGTATCAGTTGAACATACACTTTTCTGATCCATTCGGGACCAAAAACTCATTTATTTTCTCCAGGGGTGTATTGCAGTGTATTCCCACGTATCAGCCAAGTTTTTTGGTCAATAGCCATCCTACGTTGGTGATTTTACAAGAGAAATTAATATGCTGCAAACGAATCGAAGTGCTAATTTTCTTCGAATACGATTGAAAACATTGAAGAAAACCTTTCTTTTTCCCCATATTTCTAAGTTGTGCCTCATTCCACATACATATTTTAATTTAAAATTTGATGTAAGTCTAAGCCATAGCGCTGAAGAACGTGGCGGTAAACCATATTTTCACAATGCAGTCCACGCGTAAATAAGTCCACGTTAAAAGCATCTAAATTCCAATTACCTATATTCCCAGCCACCACTATTACTTATCCACACTGCAACGAGTCTTAAAAATTCTAAACTAGTTTTAATGAAAAAATTCCAAAGTTCCGTACGCTCTTCCGACTCACCGTCCAACGAAGTCTTGAATGCGCAATACAGAACATAAATCGACGGAGCGGTATGACGTCGTACTGAGAGTTTTAATAGATTTAGGTGCCTTAAAATGGTTTTATCCCCAAACTTAAAAAACTAAAACCCCAGGCATACACTCCACACATCGTGTAATGGGATGAGATGGGAAATGTGACTTGGATTGTAAATATAACTTACCTCAAGTAGACCGGATTTCCATCCTTTAACTTGCTCCAGCGTAGTTTACGCGTGACCATAATATCACTGCAATCTTTTAATAATTTTGGTCAATCAAAGGAAGCTAAGTATACCACCACTCATAAAAGAAACGAACAATTTATAACAGTGCAACAATAAATATTCAAATACATTTTTGAAATGGCTATTCCACTAGAGCGGTCTCCATCTCGAGTTACAAGATTGTGATTCAAGCGTTTTCTTTTCATGCACATTAAAACACAGCCGCCTCGAATGTACCCTAGTACGTTTCGGCACTGTTTTTTTTCTGGAGACTGCCAAAATGCTACTCGCGCTCGAGACGAGTTCTAATGGTTTTGTAATTTTGAAGAGAAAAGGAGAAAATGCCTACCCGTTTCTCTCCATTTTCATTTCCATCCCCTGTTGTTGCTACCCCTTTCCATCCCCCACTTGCACCCTCCCTCTCTTGTTTCTCGAGTGGTACTCGACCCTCTTGTTAAATTTTAACCACCCACCCCCCTTCGCCGTGCGCCTACGTCCCGGCACGCCTGCAGACCCAACCCGCTCTCGATCCCGCGTAATTTTTTATAAAGTTTCGCGGGTGGGTGGGGAGGGGGTGGAAGGGAAGGAACGGAAAAAATCGCCGGGCATCGCTCTCCTCCCCTCCAAGCCGGTCGGGAGGGTGGAGATGAAATCGCCGCAGAACGCACGCGGTTTGAATCGGTGACGAGGGTTGATGTTTAAAATATAAAAAAAGGAGAGAGGAAAGAATAGGTAGGGTTTGTGCGGAGGGGAAGTGGAGTGAGCATGGGGTAGAGGAGACATTCCGTCGCCGCAAACAAATTATTCCACATTAAGTGGCCTCTAATTATTCGGTGTGCGTACGAATGCTTTTCGTGCCGGATGCTTTAGGAGCGGGTTGAAGTGGGCTTAAAGGGGAAACCGCAGTAGTGTTCCTCACTTGACTGTCCAATTAAAAACTCACAAAGTCGCAAGGGAAACGATTTCGTCTCGCAACATGAAGAGAGGAGTCCGTCAGACGTGGACCGATTCCACCACGCTTTCTCCGACTGCTGGAAGAGCACGTTACGAAGCAATACGGGCTTACGATAACGCATGCATCACATTACTGCACGTAGAAATAATATTCTTCGGAGAATTTTAAAAACCTCATAAATGTATACATTTGATCATTACGCTCTTGCATTAGCTCAAACTCACATATCTGAGCAATCTATTTATACAAGGGTAATAGGTGCGGTAGCTTATTCAATCATGTAACTTAAAATTAAAACAATTTTCCTCAGTAAAAAACGATTTCTCACCTGACTATTGACTTTAAATACAATTATTCAAAAAACAGAATAATAATATTTGTTTCTATAAAATACACGATTGATAACCATCCAAAGGGAGCCTTATAGCGGGACTTATTTTCACTTTAATTATGAATTAGTGTGAAAAATTTATCGGGACAACATACGTATATTTTCCTCCTGCTATAAAACCCATGTTTCACCACGGGGTAAAACTATCTTATGTATTTCACTCTACTGGGCATTATTATGTACAGTGGGAGCAATTATTTAAATTGCCGCACTATCAACGTACATCAATCAGTTAAATTCCAAGAAACTGTGGGAGATGCCGGGACAGTAACATTTTGACGCAGTTATCCGTTAATATAAATTTCCATGCAACAGTTTAACTCTGAAATCAGTTATCTTTCAATGATGTGGTAGTGGCAACATCCCACTTGTGAGTAACAGATAAAGAGAAAACGTGAATGAAAAATGTAGACATAACTACATAAATTTGTCCATCCAAAACCTGCCTAAACCGATAGATTACCTATAACAATAATAATTACTGGCCATAGACGAACTTCTCCTAAATATACTTAAAAACATCATGTAACTACTTGCATAGTATATGCAAATACTTAAATACGTCTCCTTGACATGGTATTGTAGCTAGTTGGTTTTTTTCACAAGTTTCGACACGACATGGTTTTTTTTCTCAGGATTACACTTGTTATGAAAACATTGGAAAACATAACTTGGCCACCCCTTGAGAAACAAAGAAAATTTTCTACTCTACAAAAACTAATCAACCAAGCAATACGTGTTTATGAACAAAACCAAGAGTTGGAAAAATGAAAATATTACCCTTTAGTTAGTAAAATAAATCCGTGGACAGGAGCTACGAGCTTTCTATAAGCAATAAAAAAGAAATCACACGTGCAACGAGGCAGAGAGAGAGAGTAAAAAATAAGAGAAAGGATCCCTAAATAGATTTAAAGATTACTGTTACGATAGAAGAACGGGAAAGCGCGACACCAGAATAGCATGAATTTAGTAAATAGAAGAAGAAACCATGATGAGAGAGGAAAAGGAAAACGATTCAGACGGTCGGGAAAAGGAGAGAATGAGTGAGGGAGAGAGTGGAGCAGTGGAAACACCTGGAGGGCTTTATAGGTGGGAACAAGAGGTTGAAAAAGATTCAGATGGAATGGAAAGTGCTTTCAAGGCAGGATGGATGAAGAGAGAGCAGGGGGAGGGAAAAACCCTAGAGGCACAGCAGTGAGAGAGAGAGGAGAGCCGAAGGACGCAACGGACGAGGTAGACGCACTCGCAAAATGATTGAGGGGAACCGAGGAAGAAATAGCATGGGAAAAGGGGGGATAAAATGAAGAATATGAGTTAGGAAACTTACGGGCTTCTTTCCTCTCGTTATGATTGGTGCGACTTCTATTGCCTCGAAAACATGCCATACGAAATTGAGATGAAATCCTAATACATACACAAGAGACTGGAATCTAACCTGGCATCGAAACGGGAACAAGATCACACCAGGCGTTCAAAAAGATTTTCGGGATATTAGTAAACGAATGCATACAAATAACCTTAAAAAATAATGTAAAACACCACGCCATATTAAAAATTATAATTATAATTAATACCGTTGAACTGTGATTTATACTTCCTGTTCAGTGCTATGGATACAATGTCAAATATCGAAAGGTTGATTCTCCATTTCACGCGTGTTTATTGTTATTTATTTTGTCATTAATTTTCTGGATCATGCTGGCTATAATTGTTTAATCGTTCATTTTAGTCATCGTACATTGAACATAGAGATTGAATGTTTAGATTTCAACTATTAGAATTTTGTGGTAATTAACCACCAACAGGTTAAAAGAACAAACAAATGAATGACAACTGAGAACAATATCAACATCTCTCTTTGTACGAGTATAATACGAGAACAGTATCAATATCTCTCCTTGTACAACATTATATATATATATATATATAATATATATATATATAATGTTAGTTAGTTAGTGTTATATATATATATAACACAGCAATCAACCCGAAGGTCGGTTTAGTAGGTGATGGCAGATGGTAGCTCACCCATGTACCAAGCTCTACGGCGTGTGAATATTCACACATCAGGGTAGGATGGCCAGTTCCTTTCCCTGTGCCGGTATGATATAGGAGGATCTGGTACCCGAAAAATCAACTAGCTTGGGTGGAGCTGCAGAGTGCCTTGCCCGGGAATCGAACCCGGGACCCTCCGGTCAGTAGTCCAATACAACCCACTAGACCACCGCAACCCGCATATTATATATATATATATATATATATATATATATATATATATAACTTTTGGACGGCACAATAGAACACAGTATAAAACAGATAACACGTAAAAGGACACTCACACTGTAGATGATTTAAGCTTTCGGCCTACTCCGAGGCCTTCTTCAGGTCAGTCTGGCCTGAAGAAGGCCTCGGAGTAGGCCGAAAGCTTAAATCATCTACAGTGTGAGTGTCCTTTTACGTGTTATCTGTTTTATTCTGTGTTCTATTGTCCCGTCCAAAAGTTATATTACTCTCGTGAGTACTTCCGTATCATCGATATACTATATATTTATGGAAAGTGAATGTGAAAAGGATATAAAAAATACTGCATGCAGAGCACTGACCATAAACCATAAAATATAAATTACAGTTCAACGGTATCAGTTTCCTGAATACCAAACTGATCTCTCGCTCCCAACAGGAAAGTTGCTTCAAGGGTGACTGAATAGCATATACGCGTCCGAACTTCCCAAATTCTTCTGAGAAATTTGTGGGGCCGCCAAAGAATAACCAAGATCAACATTTCACTATAGAGACTGATGTATAACCACAAAAACGTTTACCAAACTCTCATCTCGGTGAATACTCCGAGAGCGGCACCAGTGTCCGGGCGGCCTCCCCTTTTTTTCGCTATGTGTCGTGCGGCGGCGAGGAGAGTTTTGGGGCAGACTTTTTTTTAGCAATAGAATTTGGCAGCGCCTCAAGAATTTTTGCTGGCAGCTTTGCAAGGGTAGAAGTGCCTCCCCCTCCCAACAGGGAGGCGGTTGAGAGGAGGAGGACGAGATAGCGAGGAGGGGCGGATAGGAAAAGTAATAGGGTAGGCGGGGTCGGACGGGACAATTGAAGGGGAGGAGAGTGGCCAGTTGGCCGATAAAATGAAAGGTAGCAGATTGGGCAAATTAAGAAACGTTTCAAGCACTTCCTCGACGATAAGGATTACGGCCTTAGGATGAGACAAATAGAGAAGAGAGGAAAAATGTCGGGAAAATCACCAAAAGGGAGAAGTTAAATTAAGAAATTAAGGCGTCAAGGATGAAGGAAAAGGGAAAAAGGTCGCAAAAAATACGATAGTAAGTCGGGAGTGGATGCTTATGGGTTAAGTGTCACATAAGGATATACAAGATGTTAAAACATGTTGATAGAGTTTAATCTAACTTCTCTCCTACGCCTAGAGTTCTTCGATTGTTTTTTTCCCTAATGGGAAGCGTTCCGAAGTTCAAGGCTAAGTTAATCGTTTTCGTGGTCGGATGCAAGAGATTGGAACTACAGACTTAATTACACCCAACTAAAACTACTGAATCATTCCATCACATATTAGTTCATCGCATATAAGTGCTCAACACCATCAACGTGCGACGGAAAGTTGAATTTTGCTTGTACTATATTTATGTGATGTTATATTTTATCAAATGAGTCCTACATTATAAGAGAACCTATGGTTAGCTAAAGATTTAGTGCTCACATTTTTTTTCTTACGTTTTACCATGCACTCACCCCACTGGAATACTTTAGTGAAAACATTATCTGGCCCTGGCAAAAATCGAGCAAAATCTCTGGAAGTTTATAAAGGCGCAGGAGCCATTGCACGATTTTTCAAATCACCTCGGTTTGACGCAGTGCTTTTATTCGAATAAAACCCAGAAAACGGGTCGATTGATATAAATTAATGTTCTCTTGAACGATATGTAGCCATAAAAAAATCGGAACCAAGTATTTTCCTTTGAAAATTTGGCTTGCTGAGTATTGTGTACATGTACATAGATAACGACGTATACAGTGTAAATATACGTAGATTAGATTCAGTAATAACACCCCACTTGTTTCAATGGTGGTTAGCGTTCCTAATGTTGCTACAGATGTCAATAGGAGTAGGCTATCATCCTACACTAGACGAACTAGAGCTTTTCACGGTGTTCATTATATTTTCACCAATATATTTAACAATTATTAGCATAAAACAAGTTTCTTATGCCTCCGGCAGACCAAATAAACGACTCATTCGATATTAGAGAAAAAATGACGAAATTAATAAATGGTGCAGCGTGTAATCTACGAGTAAATAACGTGTAGCGATAGCCAGTTAACGAAGCCTACGTGTAAACAACGAGATGGCAAAGGGCAGCTGGTGGGAGTGTGTATCATGTGGTTTAAGAAGAAAATTAACCATAAAAAGTAGTGAAAAATATCAATACCTGGCGCTTAGCCTCAGGGATATGCAGTGAAGGAGAAGCGGATGCCTCGTTTTCTCATAACCCGTCTCACCAAATTGATATAGCCAGGCCTTTAGGGATTGCACCAGTCTTATGAAAAAGAAGCTAAAATATATGAGAAAAATCGCATAACAAGCCTGCAGGCAAAGAGTAATACGTAGACGCACGTTGGTGTACTAGATATCATAAACAATACGGTTAGTACGACGTCTGAAAATACTTGTACAATATTACTCTCTTATGCGCAGGAAAAACGACATAAAAGTATCGAAGGCTAGTCCCAAGGGAGTGAACAAGATGCATAACCGAAGTAGAAGGGTAAAATAGACATGCAAACATGAGAATGTGTTGCATAACACTTAAAACATTAATCATCAGGTTTAAGACAAGATAGTTGTTTAGAGCAAATAATTATTACCATAATAACTACATTGAATAAAAAAGATTAGTAAACTTCCTCCGGGTAGCTACAATAGTGCCAAACTTAAGTCTTACAATCCTCATCATTTTGTTCTCTCAATTACTTTTGCGTACATTGATTAATTTAAGAAGCTGTTCACGACGAATAGAATCATCATTGGAATAACGTGTTTTATCGCCGTATACCATAAAAATTAGTTTAACTAAATACAATAAAATAACATTTCTAGATAACTACGTCACTACCAACATTAGTCACACTCAGTTTTCAGCTAAAGGATACTTTGACAATGAGTGAATACATGACATAATTCCGAAAATATTACTTTAAGAGAAAATAGGAGCTTTGAAAGTTGTAGAAAAATTCTGATGGGCCAAAATTATTTATGCTAACTCCTTTAAAAATTTCATTTTTTAACAGATAGAACTAGTACATTGGAAAATTACTCACTACAAAGCACCGCTTCAGGCGGATCTATTTTTGCTACAACTCATGAGACTTTCCAGCGATTAATAAAATAATTACGATAAATAATTTCTTATAAAATTTTATGTTGTGAACGCTGAACCTTGGCTAACCTGATGAAAATCCAAGGAATGAAAGAATAGAAACATTGCCCTTCCGGGAAATACATTATATTTGCGACCGGTTTCGGTACAGCACGCCCGCGTGTAGGCCAAAGACGAACGCTTGCATCAAAAGTGGTCGCAAAAAATTGAATTTTGTGAAATAGCACAAATTTCTTTCTTTTCGCATCATTCAATTTCTAGGTCAATATTTTTCAAGTCCTCAACCTACAAAATATCAATCAAATGCATGCTTCAAGTCAAAAACATGCACACACGGCTGGACATGTTCGTTAGCATGGCAAACACTGCTTCGTTAGCATGGCAAGCTTTTTACGTTGCATTTATATTTTATTCAGCTATATTTTGCTGACATTTTATTCCCAGGGATATCTCGAAGTCGACTTTTTGATCACATAAAATAATTTCCATTTAAACTTCACATGAATTATTAAATTTTGTACCAATTTGTATGCTTTTGTTTCAATTTTAAGGATGCTGGTAGTCTGTGCATCGGTTATGGAACACGGATTTCGTCTGTCATAATGAGTGCTATGCTAATGTGTGTGTGAAAGAGAAGTTTTTGGAGCAATAGATTGGCATTGGTTGGATATGATTCCGTAGAGATTTACAAGCGTTGAAGCTGCGAAGGGATTAATTATAGGAAGGGAACCGTATACATTACAGTTTTAAAGCCACGGTCTTGGCGAATACCGAGGTAACATCAATGCGCTATTTCGACGAACACTTAAAAATCGTGTTTGAGACTACGTTTTCAATTTCGTAAGTGATACAGAAAAATGAAAAAAAAACATTCTAAGGCGATTAGATATGGAATATTGTGTTAACAAATAATTTAGGAGCACATTTATGTAGAGAGTAAGGCAAATGATTACTTAGGGGATGATCAGTTTGGGTTCAGGAAAGGAAGAGGCACGCGTGATGCCATTGCAGTAATGAGATCACTAGTCGAGAGGAATATAGAATACAATCAGGACGTTTTTGCCTGTTTTGTAGATTTCGAAAAAGCGTTTGATAGAGTGAATTGGGAAAAATTAATGCGTGTATTGCAGAAAATAGGAATGGATTGGAGGGACAGGAGACTGATCCGCAACCTGTACATGTCTCAGACTGCTCAGGTGCGAGTGGGGAACGGAGAGTGCGGATGGGCAGTGTTAGGAAGAGGTGGAGGAAATGATTAAAGGGGCATGGGAAGAACTGGAGGTAGGAATGAAAGTCGGAGGGGAATTTGTAAAATCGGTTAGGTTTGCTGATGACCAAGCATTAGTTGCTCAGTCAGCCAAGGGGTTGCAAGCATTGCTGAGTGAATTGGAGGTTCAGTGCGAAAAATATGGTATGAGAATCAATATTAATAAAACAAAGGTTATGCGATTTTCCAGAAAGAAAAAGGCTAAGCTAAATATTAAAATAGGCGGGGAAAAAATAGAGCAGGTAGAACAGTTTACATATCTCGGAAGTATTTTGGACCAATACGGTCAAAGTGGTAGGGATGTAAGGAGAAGAATTGCGCTAGGCAAGGAGGCTTTCTCAAGGAGGAGGGAGTTGATGACGGGGACGTTGAGTAGAGATGTTAAGACAAGACTCGTAAAAACTCTGATATGGAGCGTAGCTATGTACGGCGCGGAAACGTGGTCGCTGAAGCAGGAGGATAGACGTAGATTGGAGGCTTTTGAAATGTGGGTGTGGAGGAGAATGGAGAAGGTGAAATGGACCGAAAGGAAAACAAATGAGGAAGTACTAGAAATGGTGGGGGAGGAGAGGGGTTTGTTGAGAGAAATCCTATGGAGGCAGGAAAAATGGATAAAAGGCGTATTGAGCGGTAGTGGAATGTTGAAGAGAGTAATAGAGGGGAGAATGTTGGGAAAGCGAGGTAAGGGCAGGAACAGGATAGGGATGTTGGACGGGATGAAGGGAGGAAGGAAGTACACCGAGATGAAGAGGGACCTGATATAGATTAGTTTGCTAGGTGGGGAGTCACAAAATGTTTATTTGATAGTTGTGTCCATCGAAAAACCTACCTTAACCGGTAGATTACCTAATAATATATTATGTAGAACGCAACTGGAAGTTTTTCAGGGCCAACTTAACATTAGAGTAACTCAAGAGGGTGCATAAATTAAACCCCTACCAAATTTCCAACAGAGATTCAAAGATAAAAACCCTTTTCTTACGGATGATGTGATACAAATAAAAGGTGCCCATTCCACCACAGAGTAATTACGCTCATATGGAAACTTAAATAAGAAATACCTTTCATCATAGCTCTGCAGAATGGAATTTGACCTCTCACATTCCTCACCCTTGGAACTCGGGTGATGAAAAGCAGGATGCGCTATTCAAAATATGTATTATACCCAGGCCACTGTGCACTATTACATGACCTACTTCTCGTAGAAAACGGCAAAGAATGTTTTAAAAACCTATATGATAAGGCACCGATAAGCATTAGTTGCTCAGTCAGCCAAGGAGTTGCAAGCATTGCTGAGTGAATTGGAGGTTCAGTGCGATAAGTATGGGATGAGAATCAATATTAATAAAACCAAGGTTATGCGATTTTCCAGAAAGAAAAAGGCTAAGCTAAATATTAAAATAGGCGGGGATAAAATAGAGCAGGTAGAACAGTTTACATATCTCGGAAGTGTTTTGGACCAATACGGTCAAAGGGGTAGGGACGTAAGGAGAAGAATTGCGCTAGGCAAGGAGGCTTTCTCAAGGAGGAGGGAGTTGATGACGGGGACGTTGAGTAGGGATGTTAAGACAAGACTCGTAAAAACTCTGATATGGAGCGTAGCTATGTACGGCGCGGAAACGTGGTCGCTGAAGCAGGAGGATAGACGTAGATTGGAGGCTTTTGAAATGTGGGTGTGGAGAAGAATGGAAAAGGTGAAATGGACCGAAAGGAAAACAAATGAGGAAGTACTAGAAATGGTGGGGGAGGAGAGGGGTTTGTTGAGAGAAATCCTATGGAGGCAGGAAAAATGGATGAAAGGCGTATTGAGCGGTAGTGGAATGTTGAAGAGGGTAATAGAGGGGAGAATGTTGGGCAAGCGAGGTAAGGGTAGGAACAGGATAGGGATGTTGGACGGGATGAAGGGAGGAAAGAAGTACACCGAGATGAAGAGGGACCTGATATAGATTAGTTTGCTAGGTGGGGAGTCACAAAATGTTTATTTTGATAGTTGTGTCCATCCAAAAACCTACCTTAACCGGTAGATTACCTAAAAAAAAAGGCACCGAAATAGGACTAAGCGTTATGGGGATTGGAAGCAAGGGTTTTAACTGCAACAAAATAAAGCGAGAGGACCAATATCAACACCATGACAGTATTTACGGGGATAGCTAAAGTCTTGTTTACTCACTTCTCCCTTCTCCCAGAACTGTAAGAAATTAACCAAAAGGACATAATTAAAGGATCTATAGTAAAAATGAGCATACAACTGTTAAATAGCTTAAATATTTAGGACCTTACTTCCACGTAAGATATTAACTACTGCCCCAAAGTGTGCAACATAAATGAAATACCTCTTAATGGATGTCAAAGTAAGGCTGCGAACAAAAAAAAAAAAACAGATAAGTCTAAGATGAATTATTAGTACTCTCGAACGCATCTCAAAAATGTAGGATTCATTTTCTTAAAAAATGTCAAATACATATTTTGCGGAATTTTCGTAAATTTCGCCGAGTTTTCTAGGTTTTCTAGGCGGAAGGACACCGACGATAAATATCTCCACGCCCGCTTTAACCCCTATTCCCATACCCTTTTCATGGCCAAATTACCATTTCCATAAAGCATCAAAATTTGTAAGAGTAAATGGAAATCCCTACTATATTATGCTTAGCAGTCGGGGTAGTGACAGCTAGTGAAATAATAGAATATGTTTTTATTGAAATTTGACTTTCTTTGAACATCAGGAAGGACTGGTTGAAGCATGATTTAACCAATAACTGTAACTAATTTTTACGAGGAATGATTACGAATTATCTCCCTTGAATCCTTCCCCTAAATCATGAAGAATTAGATAAATCCGTAAGGATAAATGCACAAGCGAATGATGGTATGTGTATCTAAAACTAAAATTTCGACATGAGGATGTTTATATGTGGGAGAACATTTGAAATCTATTAACCGTTCCTATAACGGGATCATCAACCTTTTGGAGACATATGCTTCGTTAAAACATCTTGAGTTAGCATTCTAGGCAGGCACTAGAGCTTTATTCAACGTTCTGTTAAGTAGCTCAGGTTGAATAGCGTATGAACGCCCGCAGGGAAGGATTAACTGTTCCACGCCGTGATTTACATGCGTATCACGCTAATCCGTGTTTCCCCCTTAGCTTGTTTCTACTACAAAGTTAACATCGTACCACCTGGAACAGAGCCAAACCTTGCGCACGGCAAAACGAATAATTTATCAACCTTCTCGATCCTTAACGCAAGATGAATTTTTGACAGTAGTTTAATTTTTCTTTAAATAATAAAATTAATCATAGGGTTTATTACATGGATTATCGGATAAATGATGGAAATTTTCAACACTTACATGGCATTTATTGCCAATTCAGCTGTTACTTATAAATTAAAAATGATAATCCTAATTAAATATTACATATTAATGTTAAATTAATTGGGAAGCAACATTAGTTTATTAATAATTGTTAAGTCTTCGGATTGAGGTAAGCTTTGGATGGCTAGAGTTGAACGCAGGTATATTTTTTAGCCTCGCTTAATAAGATACAACCTGAGACTTGGCAATACAATAAACACTTCTTTAATCATGCATACATTTTACCTTAATCCATTTCGCCCAACATACCTGCTCTTTGCCACTCCATGCCTAACTCTTCCAACTTTCTCCCTCTCTATCACAGCCTTTAACATTCCATCGCCAATCAAAATATACTACAATTAACGCTAATGCCTCATTTGGAGCTTTCTCAATAACCCTCTCTCCTCCCCCACCATGCCAAGTACTTCCTCGATTATTTTCCTTTCTGACACTCTTACTTTATGTACCATACTCCAAACCCACATTTCAAAAGCCTCAAGTCCATCCCTCTCGCCTCGCTTCAACGACCATCTTTCCACGTCGTACAAATTCATGCTCTATATAAAAGTTTTCAACAGTGCCTTCCTAACATTCTTACTCACAAATCCTTGTCATCAATTTCCGCGTGAAAGCTTCTTTGCCTTTCGCTATTATTCTTACATGCCTACTGCTTTAACCATTTTGTTCCAAAAATCTTCTAAGATATGTAAAAACAGTTCCAACTGCTCTAGTTTCTGCTCCATGCCATTAATACTTAACTTTCCTCTCTATTTTCCGAAAACCTCATGACCTGTTACAACATGGCCATAACAGTTGTATTACAGCCTGAAAACTTACATTATTGTTAAGGAATTTTATACAATATTTTCATCTGGTGCACTTTTTAAACATGTAATACGACAATAAAATTATCCTAATCGTTCTGTTCTAAAAATTACGTCCTGTTTTAATAATTATCGGGACTGAAATGCAATAGGGACCAAACCGACACCATTGTCTGACTTCCACTAGTGCGTGGATATCAAAGCTGCAATCATAAAAAAAAGACTACCCCGCTAACGCGCCTTCCCGACCCATGACCTTTGAGCTAATTGGCAAACACACAACCCACTCTGAACTAAAGCTACGCACGGAAAGCTGAGACTACAGCGCGAGGAGTTGAGTACGGCTAACAACTGAATTGCCAACCAAACGGTTGTCATTTGGATAGCACGTAATCCGAACAGTGTGACTGATTAGGTGGATGTACCTGCACGGTTCTTGTAAAGAGCTGTGTTAGTCTGCCGATAAATAGAAACCGTACTGAATCCCCGTGTTGACATTAATGCATTCCGTTATAAATGGCTTACACTACCAACATTATACGTACTAATTAGTGGCAGGAAATTGAACTTTAATGAGCTTCGACGAATAAAGTCAAAACGCAATGTGAAATCAACCGTGGAAAATTCTGCTCAGGAAAATGCGACAACCATCCCGAGGGGTGAAGTACGAACGCGTTGTCCACCTGTACGCGATACCCAATCAGGTGTAACTGAACTTAAGTTGCAAATATTTATCCGAAAAAAACTAAAATTTCATGATTTGTTTAAACACACTAATTACGAAGTATGAAATCATTTACAAATGCACGTGTGAGAGTGTTTGTGCGTGTGACTAAATATATATTCTAACGCACGTATGAATTAATATGGGTTAATGCATGGCTACTGGCTTAACGCCCCAATCTCATACTACTGAGGTGGCTCACGGAGTACTGCGTAAGAAAGTACAATGAAGATAAAGTTGCGGAAATCGTTTTATGAACGCGAGGGTAATTTATTTGAAAATTTATTTGCTTAAGAGGAACAAATCCATCCAAAGGAAAACAAGAAATCCAGGAAAATAGTAACTTAATTGTGTAAATCCCATGGCGGACATGGCGCAAGGAAAAGGCAAACAGGGAGCGCGCTTGATTGGGTGAGAAAGGGGGAGAGGCGGGGTGAGAGAAATCATGGGGAGGGTGCGGCGGAATAGAAAAGAAAAACAAGGTGAATGACGAAGGGTGGGATGTGGCTGGGGATTGGACCGTCCTCGTTGGGAGCCGACAGACGCTTCCGATCGGTGATGGCCGTCCGTTGAACAGTAGAAAATATGAACAGGGGATGACGTTTCACAGCAATCAGCTATCGAGGAAATACTTTTGCACTTGTGATCTTCTCGATTCCACCTTCCCTACCACACCCTTGTACGTCTTTTATGAGTCCGTGTTCATATCCCTTTTCCTTAAATCTACTTCCATGTGAATAAATATTTGTCCGTCATATGGCGGGTTTTCGTGTTTGAATATGTATTTGGTCAATGTGGCTCGGCACCTTCTGGCTATGCGTGTCACGAAACGCATTGTTCCTATTCTTTATGACGTTATACGATTGCTTTACCTACAGTCCTTTCCTCTTGTGTCGTCCATTTTCCCTTTGGTGGCTGAAACAGCCCCCTGACGCCATCTTTTGGTCAAAGAATCGAGAACTTGGCTGCATAATCCCCCGCAAATCTCAGTGTAAATTACGTTTCCTCGATAGCTCAAGTGGTTAGAGCATCGGCCTGGCAATCCGAAAGATCCGGTATTCAAGTCCCGGTCAAGGAAATATATTTTTTCGCGCTTGTGACCTGCTTGATTTCGCCTTCCCCACCTCTCCTGTGTTCGTCCTTTATGTGTGTTCTATCCCTTTTCCTTATCTCTATTTCCATGTGAAAGAATATATATACACACATACACATATTTATCGGCACAATAGAGCACAAAATATAAATATCCTAGAAAACATGTAAAAGGACACACTTAATAAAGTTTGAGCTTTCGGTGTTCTCTTTGGCATTTTGTGATGCGTGAATTTCACACGCTGTTGGGCTTAGTACTGGGTGAACCCTAACATCGCCTAGAAAATCGACCTTCGGGTTGATTACTACGTTTATAGTTTTATATATATATATTATTTATTTATATATATACACATAGTAAAAAATCTTTTGCAAAAACTCCCGGTCCAACAAATTTCCAACAGTTTCCATGGATTGTTAACACAGATTTCCCTCTCAATATCACCATATACTTTCATTATTCCTTAGCCAAAAATTTCGTGAGCATTCCACTGCTTTGCTTTTAACAAGTAACACTCAATGAGACTGGTGGGAATGTGGTACAATACTTGACCCATTGGATTATTCTTGCCGAATGCGTCAACTTCCAGGAGCAAAGTCAGTCCAGGGTTGTACCTCAAGCTGTTGCATTTGCCTTGATTTGAACAAGACTTTTCCGTACGACATTGTCGCATAGATACTTACTGAAAACTGTTAACGCAGTATATGGGGCTCCTCCGTCGCAAAACCTCTCTAGAGGTCACCACGAGAAGTACTAAAATACGTTTTAATATAACAAGATAAAAAATTCAAGCACGAAAAAGGGGTAAGTTTGGCAGAGTCAATTGATCTTTAAACGAACCAAATGAGAACAGATAGAGATTGAATCAAACGAGAATAAAAAGCCTTTTGCAAATGATTATTTAAGCCAGAATAAAACACGCTATTCGCCAGCAGTGACTTAAAGAATGCGAAACTAAAATCAAGGAATTACGTTCAGTTCGGCAGTTACGGGTTTAGTACCTTTATGATCTTATAAAAAGGAAAATCAATATTTTGTAAGCTCTCATACATAACTACTAAGCCTCCATGCAAGGAATAGATCCACGAGTAAGTTACCTCACTTTGGTCCAAGTAATAATTAATAACTCCCGTATTTTACCTCTTCTATGATTTGTATGCAATCTGGGATTCAACAAAGACAAAATCTCCGAAATATATAAATGTGTTTGATAAAGACATGGTGATAAGAATAATTAAATTTCGAGTAGATACGACTGGAAAAATTATTCCGCCCGTGTCAAACAGAAAAATAGCAAAAGACATCGGTACAACTAGAGAGTTGAGGTGCTGGAAGCACTAACTTTGCACCTCACAAAAATTTCAATATGGAGTTAATTCAAATTAAATGGAAATAATTCATACAGTATATAATCTACGCCCTTATCTTGTTCTCTTTTCACACCATTACTTGATCTGCTCAAATAGAATTTTATGGAAACTACGTCTTTAAATCTTCTTTTATATAAATTCTAAATTATTCCAGATACGCTAAATTCATACTTTAAAAATCAAACTATTCCCTAGGGCAACTTTCTCTAGCCAAACACACGGATGATCATCTATCCCGTTACGCAAATGAAAATAAGTAACTAGCAGGCACTCGGATATGGAAGCTCATGCTGGTTCGTTTGTAGTTGAAGCAAACTCACGGGTCAAGCGGTTTTTTCAACTCCCCCGAGTAATGATCTCCCAAATTACAAGAGGAAAGCCTTTTAATCTGGAGGCAAATAACGGTATACGGCAATTTTGCTTAGTTTTATGCACATTTTTTACCCTTTAAACCTAACTGTGGGCAATCCCTTAATATTGCGCCAATTTTCCCGGATCGACTTTCACGGACGTGGGCAATTTAATTGCGTAATCCCACCGTGGAAAGCTCCTTTCTACCTCTCTTGAGCTCCCACTCTCCCCCAAAAGTCACCGGAGTCACGACAACCGTGCTCCGGCCATGAAACGAACATCCACCCTTCCGCTCCTCAACGGCACCCGGCGCTCACACCGCCGCGGCATCAAACCCACCCGAAGCCTTCCACTACCACCCGCTTTCATTATCGGAGCCGGCCGTAGGATCCAAACTCCGGGACCGATCCCTCTCCGCGACTTAAGCCGCCCTCTTCCCCTGGTTTTCCATTGAAAAACCGGCTCCAAAATGCACGGTGATATTAAAAAATATGGAGGGATAATCGACTTTGACTAGGCGCCATGATATTTATACCTAAAACCTAAAAGGATGGCACATTTGTCAACTTCGAACACACAATATTCGGATGAGCGCTTCGCCCAAGTGGGGAGGGGGAAAGGGGGCGGGACGCGACTATCCGCGCCGGTCTACTATCCACTGCAATGAGTATAAAATAAAACAATTTCAAGCGAGACTCCATAAATGAAAGGCGTTACGAAGCACAATACCAAAATCACCAAGCACGTCCGTGACGCCTGCGGCGGCACTTTACATTATGATGCCAGGCTTTTGTGAAATTGCCATGAAGAATAATAGACGGAAATGAGAGGTAACTGGATAAAACAAAGAAATATAAAATACGGAGAAAAATACAAAGATTTTTACATGATCACCTCAATGAATAATTTGACATTTCTGCGAATAACAAGGCAAAGTCACTGGAGAGTTCAATTTGCGGAAAGAGATACGGAACCGTAAGATAATCGGATTTTATGACGGAGCGTAGCTCAGTTTGAAATTTTTACTGTCGGTATATCAAATTAAACGTGAAGGAAAATACAGAACTAGTCAACCATTGAAGAAACTCTGCAACAGTTCAAAAATGATAAGTTGTTTTCTAGCTTCATAATGGCTGCATTTCATTAGTTAACACAATTTTTAAAATGCACCAATATATCTTTAAATATGAGCGTATGTGGTATTTCATTAAAAAAATAATTTAATATTACGGTGCTCATACAGCGTACGGAAATAGAATTGCATTTTGGGAAAAGTCATTTAATTTTAACTTGTGTAGTAGATCCTTTGTTGATTCTTCCTTAATAAGTAGATTAAACATTACGAGTATCATAACAATATGCATCAAACTAAAAGATGAGTCACAGCATAAATGAAGAATGGTGTGAGAAAAATTCGCTAGCGGGCGTTCCGGTGGAGATGAAACTATTTGTAAGCTAAGCGATATTACAAAAGAATTATAATTCCATTATTTATTAAGGGAGAAGGTGAAATGGACCGAAAGAAAAACAAATGAGGAAGTACTGGAGATGGTGGGTGAAGAGAGGGGTGTGTTGGGAGAAATCCTATGGGGGCAGGGGAAATGGATGAAGGGCGTATTGATCGGCAGTGGGATGCTGAAAACTGTAATAGAGGGGGGAATGTTAGGCAAATGAGGAAAGGGCAGGAACAGGATAGGGATGTTGGACGGGATGAAGGGAGGAAGGAAGTACACAGAGATGAAGAGGGACTTGATGTAGAGTAGGTTGCTGGATTGGGTTTTATTAGCAGTCACAAAATACTTATTTGGTAGTTGTGTCCATCCAAAACCTACCTTAACCAACCAATCTTACCTTAACCGGTAGATTATGTATTAATAATAACGTTTTTATCAAGAATGGAAACATGCTGTGTGGAAATTCGGAGGGTTTCTACACTTCATCATGATTAACATACGAGCTCCCAGCTCCATAACGTACTCCCAGCCACACCGCCCAATGTGTACTAAACGGATTTTTTACGTTTACCATAAAATCATCCATTTTTTAGCTGAATGGACTGAACCCCGATACATCTCAGGGTTTTACTGGAAAACTTTTCGACTTTTATCCCTATGAAGAAGACGAAGATTCTAACTATGGGTGTTACAATGAAACAATATTTTATGAGCATTTATAATTTTTTATATGCTTTTTATTTGCTTAATGCGCTTCAAAATGTCATATAAATCTCCTCAATGACACCAGTCTCGAAAAGCGCATGAATCAACCACGTCCACTTGAACTTTATCACTCGGAAACAGAACGTCGTAAATCGCCGATCTAAGTACTTTCCTTTACCCTATATCTTTCGGTACCTCCATTCTTCGATATGGTCTGACAGTTCGAAGGAGTTCTTACGCAAATAATATAAAATCTGTGATCGCAATGCAAAGTAGGATAATTATGCAAGTGACAGTGGCAAATTTTAAAACTGATACATTCCTAATATTTTTTTACTGTTTGAGTCTCTAATTAAACAATTATACCATTACATACTATTAACTGAAATTTATTTTTCTAATACAATATGCGAACTAAGTTTAACACTGTATGAAACTGAGATAAAACAAATATTAATGACCTACCTATTTAAATAATAAAAAAGCGAACGTCAGTGGTAATAAGAATGGTTTTCAATGAAATACCAACAATATTAAGGGCATGGCAACAATATAACACTGAGTAGTAATATTAAGGTTTGATTATATCAAAAAGCAAAATTGTATTACATTTTATTAAATTATATCTTAAATTATGTACCTATTATTTATATGTAAATTATGTGAAACTAGGTGCCTCGTTAAAATATTTGGGACAATGGGACCGCATGTTTTCCTTGCGTTAGTTCTCTCGGATACTGATTAAACTGAAACTAAAACAAACAGTGTGATACTGATTATTGGTAGAGTATCTAATTGATCGTTTTATATCTTTTTCATATTTGATGAACATGAACGATATCCGGGTTTAAAAACAAAAAACAATGTATCGCTTGACTCATATTATTTATTAATTATTACCCTTTAGAGAAATTGTACATTCATTATCATATTTCAAAAAACTGTAGAAAATGTTAAATTATTGAAAATTAAATTAACCCCTAAACAAACATATTACTAAGCCCTAGACCATGAGGCCCACGTTCTCAATACTGAGTCAGGATATAATTTGTAATGCGTATAACTACCATTAATTTTATCCTTTCTGTTGCGACCGCCAAGAAATACAAATAGGGCGGAAGGATACATAACAAACTTCACGCTATTTGAATGAAAATTAAGGCAACATATTAATGTGCTTAAATTGTTACAAGTTAAGCCCATATATTTTGTAGATTCAGTAACGGAAGTAACACAAGCAAGAAGAGGAATTGCATTGAATGCAAACGATGAAAAAAAAGGTAGCTGGATAAAACTGAATATCCAGCATATATTTAGAAAAGCAATACAAAATAAAAATAGCGTGCATTTATAACTAATAATACTCTCAGATTATAATTTATTTTAATACAAAATTATTTAATTCATCAGGTTCAAGTGTCTCTGAGTTGCATAGGTATTTCCAGTGAAATATTTCTACAATCATTAGTTTTTATAGTAGAAAGCAAAGCTTTGCAAGAGCGGCTTAACTTAAATAATGAAAAATTAGTCATTAGGTTCCACTCTATAGCGATACAAAGAGATGCGAAGCATATGAAATAACGGTCGGTATATGTCTCAGTTTGGTCTATTTAAACACATTAAAACTGAAATACCAACATCACATTAAATTGAAAGACCAGAATGAGGTCTCATCTTAGTGAGTCCAAAATTAATTGTGAACGATTTTTTCGTCAAGTTCGCGATAAAATTAAAAATGAATTCACATCACAGCATCATGAATACGCGCGGAAACGCTTTCCCAGATAGTGAGTTTTGCACTAAAGCACTAAAGTGTGACAAAACATGACCAAGAATAGTTAACTCTTCCTATAAAATGATATTCAGTCATAAAATGAGAAAATTGACATTAAATCAACACTTTTCCCTGCGCATAGTTATCTGAAATCTGTTTGATAGCAAAAGTTACGTTGACTTTTAATGTATACTCCTGCAAACCACCATTTTAGAGGCAATAAATCTAGAGTGTGCCCATAAATATACTAAGTCAAATGAGAGAATTCCCAAAATTACTCACAATATACCATATAACTGGATATTCTTGCTAGATTAATGTGGGTCCCAGGAACTCAGAAACACTTGTTCCTTACCTGAAATTAAAAAAACACATCCATTAAATCGAGTCAAATAACTTTGCAAACAATGTCCATTCAGGTAAAAATCTCAATACATATTTACAATGACATTATTCAATAATGTTCCTTATTTCCTTACGTCCTTCAAGAAAAAAAAAGCAATAGCTGCACGAATTTTATCAAAAAATTAAAGCGTCCCAATTTCAAATTTACACAGAAACACTATCCATGCTATTCCTAAGACCAATGCATTCAAATTCAAAAATTGGCAGTGTATGAAGCTGTCGAACGGATAAATATTAACGTTTAATCCTTCCCTAACGAAGGTTTATTCCTTCCATAATGAACATTTAATGAATTCTCCATACGCAAATGGCAAAGAAAGATATTTTTTTATGGAGCGTACGCATTTCACATGTTAATTCTCGTGCTCCTAGTCTATCCTTGGATGCATGAAAATTGCCTGTATACATACAATCACGCAAGTTTGGTTGGGATTGCATAAGGGGAAATTCTTCCCTATAAATCTCCAGTTAAACTAAACGAAAACAGTTCACAACATGCTTCAGTGACTTATGTTGATGTTCTGCACGTTACATCAATCTTCACATGCGATATGCATACGTAATGAACGTATTTATTAACGCTTAGTTTCTACTTACGGTAAATTAAACATTTCTACGTAATGAGTGCTTGTTCCAATGCAGGAAAATCATTGGAAGCTGTATAGATTATCCGGGACGTGTATCATTACTAGTAAAAAACTAATTTCCAATTAAATTCACATTCGGTTCGTAACGTTAAATTTTTTCGCCCGTAAAAGTATGAAAAGCCTCGAATACAACGAAGCATTTAGTACTGCACGAATACAATAACCAAAATATGATCAAAGAATATAAGACTAGCTATTTCTCACTCGGAATATTATGATAGAAGAAAATAGCAAGAAAAATAATGTTGGATGGTGAAAACGAAATATAATGAGCTAAATTATAAATTCAATTTTGGAAAAATCATTGGAACTAATATGATAAAATAATGAAAGATAAATGTAGCCTCTTAAAATATGAAGCCATTAGTGAAATGAAAATAAAATGGATAGGCAGGCATACAAACGAAGAAGTACTTCGAATAGAGGGTAAAGGAGCTTATGACGGAAAAACTAAGAAAAAAAAGAATGAGCGAATCGAGTAACCTGTACAAATAATGTATTCGTACACAAAAGTCATTACATTTGTGTAAACTATTTTCGGGTTTCAATTTTCAAATGTAATTATACTTTTAAACACCTTATAAACATCGAGAAGTTAACATAATCTTCGGGACTCCAACAGTATAACACTCACACGTTGGTATGGTATGATATGTGTATCAGGTTGACATTTCACCTTCACACAGAACCTAATATTTAACTAAATTAAAAAATTACATTGTTAAATTTTGCTATGAACTCCAATCAAATTTGTCTCAAATGCTTCCATGTCTACACATGCTAAATGATAATGTTATTCATCAAAAGAAAGAGTATTATACAGACCACAACTTCTTCGAGGACCCCACACAAAGAAAAAAGTAGAATCAATGGTAGTAACTCAAGCGATCACCTGTTACCCGGAAACTCGCCCAAAGAAAAAAAATACTCCAATAGCTTCGGCCCACGAGTACGTAGTTAAGATATCAAAGTCAATTCTATAGTCACACGCGACGGAAGCGTTATTTACAGAGGCAGCGGCGTCGAATCAAAACATAAAGCTTCCTCTTCCCACTCCCTTCCCCAACTACCCTCCACTCCCCGTTCCTACAAATTGGTGGTACGAGAGAGTAATTGATTTAGGGGCCAAGTCGGGCTTTCCCAACGAATCCCGCACCCACCGAAAAGTGGCAGGCAATTGAGACAGCCGCATGCGGCAGATGGCGGTAGGCGGACGAGTGTGCTCGGAGGAAAAGGCTTTAACGTGGCGGAGGGGATCGGAGTGACGTAAGGAGAGAGAGAGAGAGTGTTTGAGAGGGAAAGAGGGAAAGTGTGTCCTGAGGGATGATGAGGCGTGGGAGAATCCTGGAAGAGCGGTGCCGCACAGCCCGGCTCCGGTCTCGAGCCGGCTCCTCGCCGCCTCCGCTCGGAGGAGAAATAAAAAGGAACCGTCAGATACCATGCGCCGCTTTCCCCTTCACCAAACCTTGCGCTCTCGCCGCATCTCCGAGACCGACAGCATCCATGCCGCCTCCCCCATTCCATTTTCCTCCCCCCACCGTTACACCACGCTGAATAGGCACCATCAGCCTTGACTACTACATAGGTAGGTCAAAAGGTCATGCATCTTCCGCGAATGAAAGCCAGGTGCGTTGACGCGCCAAGTCACGCATCTTAACTTTCCATGGGGGGGAGGGGCCTTGGGAGTTCTCCTCTGAAACGGGGCCTTGCTCTGATGAGGGTAGTTATTTGTGATTCGCCCGAAATTCTCGGACTTATTTACGTGGCGAGGGCTCTCATGGTGACTATTTTTAACTCGGAACGTTTAAAGGTAGCGTGCTAACGATGTGAAAATCCTTTCGGCGCGCTGCCTGCAATACTATATATCCTTTCGACGTGCTGCCTGCCGTATATCCTTTCGAAGTGCTACTCGAAGGGCGAACCGACCAAGATTGTAGTGAAATACCCAAAGATAAATTTCCCAAACCATACTCCCTCGTCCAATTTTGTTATTTCCACCCACTATTATGCTCTCTTAACTCACGTGCTACCAGAGTGACTTCTCAACCTCCTTATTATCGATTGAACCATGTTTAATAAACATGATTTCAAGCATGGAAGTAGAACTAGGGGAACCCTAAATTTTAATTACTTGATGCATCATAAATATTAAAATAGCACGTCCACCTATATTTCTACTACTGCTGCAATATCACCAGTGATCCGGGGTGTTTTAATGTCAACGCAATTCACCTTACCTATTTCGATGCCCAATCTTTCTTCTCAATCAAATAATGCTTCAATGAAAAGTCCCTACCTATCTCTGAAGTTGATCAAATGAATATGATGTTATCAAGGATATTTTATTGTAATTTATTCTATCATACTTAACAAGAGTCCTTGGTCAACTGAAAAAATTACAATCTTGTGCAGCATGTCAGTATTCTGCTGAATAGGAAGGCTGGCTGAAAGCTACTCATCTGATGATAGTAAATTTTACTAAGGGCATTCAAATTGCTAGACTTAACGTGGCGATGCTAACCAAATTAAAATTACGTTAGCATAAACCTATACCAATCAAATTAAATATTACATTTAAAACTAATTGATTAGAATACTATTTTATGAAATTAAGAATGTATGCTATTGAAAGCTAATTGGGCATAATGGAATAGTTCAGTTTCCATAATGCGCCACTATAAGTAGAAAAAGCGCAATAATATCGAGGTCAAAGGCAAATGTGACCTAATGACCATAGAATAAATTTTCTACTTTCGAAAAAACACGAATGAAAGTTCATGGTCCTATATTACATTGACTGCATGAAATAAACCTCTTGCGTCAAATGCACATAACATAAGGCCCAGTATGAATTAATCTTAGCCATACATCAAACCATTTCAACGTACATTATTAACAGCACCGTTGCATTGAGTATGCCATCGTTTTTATCGCTGCAACGTACATTTACCCTCATACAATCATCCCCGCTTAAAATCATACTATTACTCTTTTAATAAGGAGAAAACTGGACAGAAAATTAATCAATTGGTTAAAATTGAACATTCATTGATTAATCATTTTCAAAAATTAATTAATAAAGGTTGGTCAACAGTTTAGCTAACCTGAGTTGACTTTTACTAAATTAAAATTATGCGAAATCAATTTCTCAAAACCCGGGAGTTAACTTGACAAAATCTATGAGCCACCGCAGGGATCCAATGGACACTGTCCCCACCGGCGGTTTGATTAATTTTTAAAAGATGTTCGTTAAAATATTTTATTTGATAAAGAGGTACATAAAATAGCCGAATTCACGTAGGGCGCTGAAAATTGGAAGAACAAAATCTAGAATTTTATTTATAATCGAATTGACATAACAATAGTTTTACAGGCACTCGCTTGAAAAGTAATCATCGGCTGGAGGTAGTAGTCAAATGGAATTGTACGTTAGTATATTAATAATTAAACGGAACCATAAAAAATAGAAAAAAAGAAAACGCCTGCATGTATTTCTTAAATTGCAAGTAACGTTCGCCAACCCGGTAATATATAGTTTTCCTCAATAATACGACTCCTTGAACAATTTACACCTCAGGATTAAAAATCATTCGGAGTTCTATCGTAAACGCAATCTTTAAGCGCATGACCTCACGGAAATTCATTTTATTTTAAGATCCTTGAATATCATTTGAAAATAAAAGCCACATGAAGCAATCAAAAATAGATTCAAAACATATGAAAAGATAAATTACTCTCTTGGATGATCGGAGTGAAGGCAGCAGGAAAAAGACAAAGAAGTGGACCGCAAGCAATCCTGGAGATGACAGACACGTATTTTCCAGTGTTATCTTGATCCCTGCGTGAGGATCATTGTTGAGAGTTATTTGAGTGAGTACGCCATCCTTCCGATGGGACGTTAAACTGCGGACACCTTGGCGCCTTTCGATAGGAGTAGGCTAATGCCGGCGCCGGGTTTCTCTCCACCCTTCCTTTCCCATCCATCCCTAATGACCTTAGCTGTCGGTCGCCTCCCATAAAAACTAAACAAATTCATAGGTGAACTACATAATAAGGAAGATACAGGCCTGTAGCTTTAAACACAGATATATGACGTCTTAGAGAATACCTCAAGCCCCAGCATTTTTGTCTGAAATATAGAAAAGACATTGAAGAAAGTGAAAATAAACGGCTGTGGGGATGAATAACATCCTTGCACAGCATCTCAAGGGTTTAAGAAAACGCAGAGGAAAATGTTTTTATAACCTCACTCAAAATATTTATGAAGGATGAATTCGGTCCCAAGACTTTGTTCGAACAATATTATTTCCATCAACAAAAAGAGAAAATCAGGATGTGAAGGCTACAGAATCATCAGTTTAATTCCCCACACAAAAAATCAGTACTCACGATCATTATTGAAAGGATAAAAAATAGAGGCAAGGGGTTACATGAGAAGAATAGCTTGGTCTAGGAAAGGAGAGGAAGCGGATAATGATCAAAGGTTCTCTGAAGCACGTAAATTGCCTAGGAGAATTTATAGAAACAATTTATGATTAAGACGGTGTTCCTTGGAGAAAAAATTCATTAATGATAGAATCTGTTTCGGCATTAGTACCAGTAAATAGTTTTTAGGGCGTTCAAAATCGACATCTACCAAGCCAAAATTTCTCCCGGACGTCAATAATAATGACAACTAACACCTACATTATCATAACAGGCACGTATGACAAGACTATTCGTCAATGACAGTCTAATATTTCATTGTTTCCGACTTATCCACCACCGGTTCTGTTACAACTGCTCTCACCTATTTTATGCCTACTTCTTACATATCTATATTACTATGAAATTATTATTGCAATTAATTTTGTAACACTTCGTTTGACTTCTAGGTAAAATCTGGCATCCACTAATCTTTTCTTAAGAAAAGGACGGAAAAGGTGATGTAGACCGAAAGGAAAACAAACGAAGTACTACGCATAGCGGGGGAGGTTAGAGAGTTGCTGAAGACCATGACAGAGGGGAGAACGTCATGTAAGCGGGGAAGGGGTAGGAAAATAGTAGTTTTGTTGGAGAGAATGAAGGGAAGAAGAAAGTATGCGGATTTGAAGATTTTTATTGTTGTGTGGAATGTTACCTTGTATTTAGTAAGGGGAGGCAAAGGTATTTATCGTTGCATATTCTGTGTCCATCTAAACCCTGCCTAAAAAGATACACCAACAAAAATAATCCCATCGTTGGTGGATAACATGAGTGTCTCAATAACGAGCTGGGATAATAAAGGCAAAACACACTGGAGGTCCTTGCCTTTTTTGTCAGTTCCCAGTGTCTTTTTCATTCTTGCACCTGAAGGAAAAAAATGAATGAAGGGAAGAGAAGGTGTTCGAAATTGTAGAAGCGTTTTTGTTAGTGTAGAATGCTAGGTTGTGTCTCGTTAGGCGAGACTTAGATACTTGTATTTTGCAGGGTTTGCAGTTTTCATTCCCACAAAAAACTTAAGCGGAGGACCACTAAATAATGATACTAAATCACATTCTCTCAAACAATATTAATACCTCATATGCTTTGCCCGTGAAACGAAAAATTCTGTGTTACAGTGATGATAAGTGTTTTCTCTTTTTTTTTTAAGTCTTCCTTAAACGCCTCGGAATTGAGCATCTCCTAAAATGCGATAAACACGAATAAATCTCTTCTACTAAGAGCGCTCCGCTCTGCTTATGCTATTCATCTAAGTAACAAACTAAAATACTGTTTACGCCGAATTTCTTTCAATATACTACCCTAACAAGTATTATGCTTCAGATGCTCAAGTTTACTCCTTCCTACTGCCTTAGAATTTCAATTAACTCCCTAGAGATAATTTTTGTAACGATAACGGCTGCGAATCTATTTATATTCTCCTTGTTGCTACTTGCCGTCGCTCCACCGCACTGATCCCGCTTTTATTTTAACGACGTGTATGACTTAAATAACATTTTCCCTGATCTAACTCCCTGCAAGAAAATTCTCAACGTAGAGCACAGTACATACTAGTGCGGAATTAGATTGGCACTCTTCTCGTTGCAGTGGATGGAGTGAAGAAATGGAAGTGAAGGCTATGAGAGACAGTGAAGGAGACTATTGAAAATCGACGGATTGAATTCGGGGAAGACGCGGCACCGTGGCTTTCTTTAAACAACTCGAGGGAAGAACAAAGATGGAAGGAATGAGGCCCTTGGAAACTCGAAGCAGTGGAGAGGAAGGGGTTGGGGTGGAAAGGGAAGTGAAGGTGAGAGGAAGGAGTGGAGTGGAACGCGCCGGGACCGACTGCCTTCAGGGCAACCTTGAATTATTCATCGTCCGCGTTCTTTCTGTCCGGAGAGGCCAACCCTTAGTAACTTGAGGGCGTATTTGGAATGAAAAGGGTTTTGAGCCTCCATAGCGAGCCCTCCCTCCTGGAGGGAGTGCTCGCAAAAGGTCCTCTCCTGCACCAAGAGACAATGAGGAGATAAAGAGAAGGAAGGGGACGGAGATATGTATAATTTAAAAACACGCCGTATATTCTGAAGAGAGGTAGTTATCAGCGCGTAAAACAAAACGCTTAGTAGCAAGCAATTCAAAAGGTCCGAAGAATTACCTAATTATGGATTCTTACGGAGAAGACCCTACGGTCGATAACAGTTCGTGATAAGGGTAAGTGAACAGGTAAAAGGATGGAAGTAGGTATCTGTATCTTCCTCATTTCGTAAAGTCCCAGAAGTTGGCTTACCAAAAAACAAGATGCTCCCCATCTAGGATATCCACCAAAATGGGATTTGAAAATTATCCGGCGTTACCGAAATTTTCCGAGGAAATATTTCCAATATTAAGGTCTATGCTGGTTTGATCTTTTCCTCTTCATTATGATTTAAATGTAAAATGTATGCCACCAAAATCTAACAATTGCGTACCTACTCTTTTTAGCTGAACGTCAAACTGTATTACCGACCCAAAAGATCCGAGTTTAAATTAAAATTTCAATAAAAAAGAATTATTGGTTCGTTTCAAATCCTTGAAAAATTAATGATCGAT
Organism: Hetaerina titia; assembly: GCA_037158775.1. Lineage (NCBI taxonomy): Eukaryota > Metazoa > Arthropoda > Insecta > Odonata > Calopterygidae > Hetaerina > Hetaerina titia. The sequence continues at coordinate 52,884,104 of CM073774.1, read as the reverse complement.
TCAAAACTTAAGATATATATCAGCAATGCAAATGAAAGATGAGGGAAAAGAAAAGGGCGTTTATCTTGTGGAATCAGAATTTACGTCACTGTAAGATACATGAGAATCTTCCTACAATTTTGAAAACATATGTGTCTTTCAAGCTGTTTCATTACTAGCCCAATTCCTGTAAAAAGTAAATTCATGAAGTCCTATAAAAATGAACTACGTGATTTTACTGTACTATTCCCTGGTGCTCTAAGAACATTGCTCACCAAAATGGAATTCTTTGTGCAGAAAAACCCAAAATTTGCAACTGAAGACTGCAGTATCTTACCAGCCAGTCCTCTACCCACTACGTCGAGGAAGATGTGGGAATTCAATCACTAAGCCAATCCGAAATCCATTCGGCGATACAAACCAGATTCTTTTTCGACAACCTATCTTCACAGAGCTCTGCACCGCGGAGCGTGCACGGTTTTCGAAAGTACTAATTTTTCACCGAATATCTCCATGTTAATTCACTCATCGTAATGCGCTCTTCACCTCTACGTAATCTGGGTTGGCAACTCTGCCTAGGGAGTATTTTGTCGGTTTATTGCAATATTTCTGAGTTATTTGGCACTTTGTGAGGAGAGCTTGGGCAATTTATTCTAGTGATGCAGGATCCTTTACGAATATTTTGAGGAACTTAGGTGTACTCCATTATCCCTAACGACAAAGGAGGCTATTTCTAAACATGGCATCTCTGGATTAAGATAATGTAACACCATAAACGATAGGTGCGTCGCTGCGTAGGTTTTCGCGGCGGGGGCTTGAAGGATTCTGCATTCTCGGGTTTGACCGCGTTGTTGTTTAAAGCTGACAACAACGCGGTGAAACCCGAGAATGCAGAATCCTTCGATACGTGCGTTGCTTGCAATCGAAATTTTTATTCATCATATCTTCAGGATAACAAACTCGAGCTATTTAAAATATGACGAGGAAGCCCTTTATTTCCGTTACGAAAATAAAGCCATTGTTTGCTTGACTCATCTACCCGGACACATTTCCCAAAATATTTCAAATAATTTTCTCGAAGAATAATACGGAATATGCCTGCAATGTAACCTCAATTTATTCATAAAACAGATCTATTGAAGTTCTCATATCTTACGAGGCCAGTCCGTTTATTGACTAAATTAAAAAAGACTACGCGCATCGAACGCACTGATACTTTTAACGTGGAACATCACCCAAACCCTAAATAAATCAACGCCCAGATGTGATACCGAACAATTGAACGAAAGTTCGAGAGAGGATTGGGACGAAGCTAAGCGTTTCGGAGGGTACGCATGTAATAAGCGTCTCCTCGAACGAGCAGAGGGGGAACGAGAAATAATAACATAAAAATAACAGATAAGGGACCTTCAGATTACTCGAGAGAGGATACGAGAAACGGAGAGGACACACCTGCGGATGAAAATGACGTGTGACGCAGAGGAAAACGTCGTATTTGTACGGTGACTTCAAGGTGACGCCCTTGTTTGAGGAGGAAGATAAGGAATGCTTTAATGCCAGTTGACTGAACATTTCTCGATGGCTCTGGGCGTCTGGGTAAGACGCTAGCTAGTGAAAGGTACGCCAGTGACTATCTTCCTTCCGAATGGTACTCGACAAGAAAAGGATAGTGCGGTAGGCGTCAGCGCAGAATGCTTAAACTCTGCATACCAAGGCGAGATATCAAAACCCCAAAACCTTCGGTTTTCGGTAGTCATGGTAAAAATCTTACGCTCGGAGTGCAAAACTTTGAGCGAGTACAGAAGGAAATATGCAAGTGAGGAATATTAATATTTGAGACGGCAGTTACCAAGCTTTTTTCATCATTGTTGCCATTAAAAATCATTCATGTCCACCGTCGAAATTTATGAAGCTAAACACGAGGTTAACTGCAAGGTATGAAGAACTCGGTCACGTAACACCTTCCTAATTTTTACATTTATAAACAGAGTCAACCAAACCGAAGTTATCATCCCTAAGGTTGGTTTAAAAGTCGAGGGTAGAGATCACTTTTAAATTATAATTATGACATGTTAAATTCAAGCGTCAGACAGGGGGTGAAGTTCATTTCACTGGACCACTTGTGGTTTCCCATAAAGATCTGGTAACCGAAATATCACACAGCTTGCGTAAAGCTGAGGATTCCCGGAGGCACCACCAGGACTCGAAAAAAAGGACGGACACAGGGAAGGCGGAATGATGATGACGCGGCTATTTGCCAAGTGCCCCGATTCTATGGCCTAGACATGGGGTTAGGGGGCTGTTTCACCCACCAACGGATAAATGGACGACACAAGAGTACGAGGACGGTAGTCAAAGCAATCATACATCATTAAGGATATGAACAGTGCGTTTCGCAGCACGTATAGCCAGAAGAAAGAGACAAGCCACATTGGACAAATACACATTCAAACATGAAATCCCGCCACATGGCGAACAAATATTCATTCACATGGAAAAGGGATGGGAATACATAAAGGACGAACACAGGAGAGGTGGGGAAGGCAATACCAATGCTCGACGCTGGTAAATTTATGATTCATATGGGATGAATAGTGGGTTGTAGTAGTCCAGGGGTAGAGCGTTGGACTACTGACAAAAGGGTTCGGGTTCCATTCCCCGATAAGCCTCTCTGGGCACCTGCTCCATCCAAGCTATGTAATTTTTCGGGTACCAAATCTTCCTAGGAAACCATTACCGGCACAGGGAAAGGAACTGGCCAACCTACCCTGGTGTGTGAATTTTACACGCCGTTGGGCTTAGTACTGGGTGAACTCTACTATCACCTATCAAACCGACCTTCGGATTGATTACTGTGTTTACGATTTTTTTATGTGATGAATGTAAATGAGAGCAAAGTAAAAAACGACTTTTTTACGGAGAGCCCCGCTCATTAGGGCGTACACGTTTATCATTATGAAGCATTAAATGAAAGTCGCCATCTCAACCGATTCAACACAATACTCGTATAAAAGTCTTTTCTTCAGGTGTCTGCGGACCGTTACGTTGTGCAAGGCGCTGATGAACTTGACCACAGTTCGAGGGTCCTGATACAAATTCACGGCGCCACGTTCCATGGAGCAACGGTATGACATTTATTTTGCCTTAAGCTCGGAAAATCGGGTTCGGGGATCATAACGGTTACAGATGTTTACGAATATAAAGCAATGTCCCAAGGAATGGTTGTCCACTGTTATAAAATGATCCGGGAGGAAAGAGAGGAGTTTGACGACGACGAACACCATGGACGTCCGTCAACGACAAAGTATGACGAAAATATGCAAAAAGTGAGAGAAATATGCTCAATTCCAATCCACACTTGAGTGACAGAAAGTTAGTAGAGGAGTGCAGCATTCCAAAAACCACATTGGATCGCATTCTTACAGAAAATTCAGGCTCGTGCGACAATATCACGTAACCTCTTGGACCGCTGTGAGAGTGATCCAATTTTTTTTACATAGATTGGCACAGAAAGCGTTTGCTCGTGAAATATGTTCCCTATAATAAAAGAGAGCTCAAAATGTAACCATTTTGGAACGTTAGATACCATAAGAGAGGCCGTGGTGATGTGCCTGAACGATGTTCTCGTCGACGCCTTCCAAGAAGAGTGCCGCTAAGGCAGAAGCACTGGCATTGGTGTGTCGAAGCAGAAGTGTGCAATTTTTAAGAATTTTAGTAATTTGTACTTTCATTTGCAATAAAAGTTTTTCTGAATTTTTTTCTACTTATTTTTGGGACAGATCCTGTATAAATGGGGTTTTAGATGGACATTTAACTTACAAATACAAACCTGAGAAAATGGGAACACGAATAAATTAAAACCTTCTCCATATTACCTAAAATCAAATTCGAAATTAAGCTATTGCCGCGAAAATTTTAGATTCCGTACATTAATCAATTGTGATTGAATAATTGTAAGGCTAAGCAAAACTGAGATTTTATCTAATCCTCATCTAATGACCGTCTTTGTACATGATTAATAATCCTACGCTGGTTACGCGAAAAAATCTCCACTTGGTTCTTTAAAATCCGCATGCCATGAAACACTCTCGTCCTGTTCCCGGGGTAACCGGCACCACATCACTCTCATATTCCGAAGGCATCAAACTAAGAGGATCCAAAGCCTTCCGACGACCGTGAAACGACTATGCCGTGAGGGTTGGAGTATGCGGGATCGATGGGCGAGGTGTCGGAAGCCTCGCTATGCCCGGTGGAACGCCGTTCTCCGAGAAATTGTACCCGCATCACCGCCAAGATTACCACGAGGGCGACGGGGGCTACCTTTTCAGGGAGGGTTTAGGGGAAGAATACGAGATTACGCCCTATAAGGAGCGTCGCGAACTCTAACCACACACATCGCCTTGCCACAAGGTGGCCATCAAAGAGTTTTTCGCCGCCTCGCAAAATCGAAGGGAAACTCAAAAGTTTTTTGACTTGGTCGGTCCATAATCACGTGGGTTGAATAATAAATGGGGTGAGGGATGAGCGAGATTGGAGGAGCGACGGTGTGCTTGCGGCAGCCCCGGAACCTAAATATCCTTTCAGCATCCCACTGATCTCAAAAATGCCATTTATAATTAAATCATTGTCGGAGTTTACTGTGCGGGAAGATTATAGACCACGGAAGGGATCCAGAAGATAATATATTATTTATTTATTTACATACTTCGTTGCAATTAGGCAATTTTCCTGGTGGCAACGGTCCAGTGTGATCACTGGTCACTCTTACAATGCACATTCATACACACAAGAAGAACAGATATGAGACAAAATGCTCGTATATTCAATGACACTTTTAAGATTACCGACCTCTCCTTTACCATCACACAAGGATTAGGTGTACACCACACGAGTACATACTACGCACCGTCCATCGCCACACTTCGTCCGTAATCACGTACTCTTCAATTTCATATACCGTTCAAAATCGCGTCCCGTTAACACATTATTCATAGCACAAGTACATACGGTTTTATCGCGTACGTTTCTCACTCACACATTTTTAAGGAGAGCATACACCTCGTTTTAAATTTATTTAATGAATAAGGTAAGGACTTAAAGATATCCTCAGGATTGAGGAAGGAGTTTTTTTTATACATAGTATGTATATAGGTAGTGCAATAATGAATTAATGAGCCACAGACCATAATTATTCCAGTACATTTTCCATCCATTGATTTATTATTGCACTGCACTCCAAAAATATTTACTCTGCAGTAGACGTTTTGTTGGAACAAAAATAAGTAAATGTTTGGGTTTTAGCTCTGAGCATCACTGACGCAAAAAATGTTACCGGTGAATAATGAATTAAAATATGGCATATTAAATAAGGCGAGTTGATTTTTTTACATCTAAAGTAATATCACATGCTTCTATTGTAATTTGATTGTTCAGTTTTATGTCTTTGCATTTATTTTAACCCCTCCCTTCGATCCACATGTTTAAACAGTTTTTTATTCAAGGGAGCATGTCTTTAAATTCACGAGAAACATGGCCAGGTGAAATATAAAACGATGGATCGATTTTCGTCCTCCATTCTTCTCATATTTTGGAAGAAAGGGCCACCATCACCAAACATAATATTTTTCCGAGGAATAAAATAAGAAATTATTTCATTTACAAGTATAGTTGTATGTTTACATAAAAATATTACGCGATTATTATGCGTTGGGCTAATTAGTTCATTTTTCCAAAGTTCTCCCATATTTCTAATTCATACCAAAATGATTAATATTCGAAAAGCCGTTTCCACTGTATATCAGAGTTTATCTTTACCGCAAAATAGATCAAGAAGGGTAAAATGATAATTGGCCGGTTTTTTATATATCTATATCTCTTAAGATTAATTTTTACATGTTCTAAAAATTAGAGAATATGAATAGTTGCTGAAATCATAAAATTGCACAAAATGAAAAGCTGGTTCCAATATTGTGAGGAAAAAAATGTAATATTTTTTAGTTTCAAATTTGAAAGTTTTGAAGCGATTACTTGGAATTATCAGAGACGAAACTATATTATGTACCTCCAGGCATTCAGATGTTATTTACTCACAGCAAATAAGACTCATTTATGGCGATAAGGGATATGTTTAAGAGGATGTACTGCTGTGATCGGTTTTCAATAGTCTCCTTAAAATATGTACAGCATCGAACGTAAAGGTAATTAAAAACAGCCTAATGATTCAAAACGCTAGAGTCAACGGTCATTGGAAAATAATGGTAAATAGATGAGAGCATAAGAGGGATTAGGGGTTAGTACATTTAAGTTCCTCCATCACTTGTTCGCGTTCTAACGGCACGGACTACTATGTGCATGTTTGTTTATTTTTAGCCTGATACGACTGCAGACAATTGAGTGAAAATTATCGTCTCAAGTTCAAATGTAAGCCAAATCGCAGTATTTCTTAATTAATCGCATTATAATGCTAAATATTAATTTCTGAGTTGATTAAAAACGCCAGGGGCGATAGCACTAAGGACTTGTCCCATTGTTACATTTTCATCAAACATTTACCAGAAATTTTCTCACTGATCTGAAATTTTCTCAGTTGAACATTCTCGATGCCAGAACTCCTTTGGACTCCTAATACAGTTTGAGTGTTTCATTGATAGCCAACTTCGCTCAAGATTGATCCTCTTCTACCAAAACAAACTGAAGGAAAACCAATTATTTTCAGCTTCTTGTAAATCTTTATAGTTCTTGGGGACCACAAAATTGGTAAATAATAATAGTTATTAGCAAATTAAAATTTCTCTCAATGAATGAAGAAGTTGACCTTACCTAAACAACACTTGCGAGTTAATGCGTAATATTTTTTTTCTTTTAACCGTAGAGATTCCATACTTCCATTCGGCGAACATAAAATTTAGAAATTAAGTCCTCCAGTGATGGCATACTTCAGGAAGTACGGTTGTTATAGAGAAAAAAATGTACCCAAAAACTTCAAGGGTTACCCGTTGAGCGCACTATACTGATCTCGTTAGTCAACTGGGGAGCTGAGGGAACCCACGAATGACAGCGACAGTCACCTTCAGGTATTCTGCATTGTTACCGGTGATTTTGAATCGAGCGGCGAGGGCCCTGACGTTAAACGCAAAATGGAAACCACGAGCAGGTGCACACGTGCTTTGGAAGGACCCGGGAGACCGGATGAACGCAACCGGGACGGGAGGAGGGAGACGTGACTGAGCGGCCGCAGACGAGTACCGAGACGTCGCCGCCGACCGGTACCGTAAATTGAGACAATGAGCGGACGGTCGGGACCCCTGGTTTCATACCCACGACCCCTCTCCTCGTCCGCCGGCAAAAAGCATGAACCGAACGAGGGGAACAGGAATGGTGGGTGGGGGGGAGAGAAGGTGTCCCCCTTTCAAAGACTCGACCTCCCAATCGATCGATTCCCGCATGGGAGAGCCAATTGGATTGGCACGTGCGAAAACAAGCGGAAACAAAGAGAGAGAGGAGGAAAAACAAAGGAAACGCGGAATGCGATTCTCCTGTTACACGTCGGTCGGTGCGACGGATCTCCCGATGTTGATACCCTTCCTCCGATCTCGGAAGAACCACAATGCGATAAACTTCGCGAAAGGCGATGGCGAACCGACAACTCGACAGGGTTCAATTGCCTAGGAACTAGTAGCGGAGAGGACATTGGAACTAAAATAGGTCAGCACTAAAAGACAGTCAGGCCAACGTAAGGACAACCCTTACGAAATGCTTTACGTGGCCTGATTCAGTCGCTTCACACTGCATTCATTCAGTGAGATTACTGGTCGACTTAACCGTAAATTTCATAAAGATTACCCGGGTAATTAATCCCGAATTAATCCGAAGACGCAATTCCTCTTCCGTGATTCCACTCTTTATCTGTAGGCAACACATCTATCAATACACCATTTACGCCACCTTATGATGCATGTAAAGAGTTTAGGTAACGACGGAAAGAGTTGAGATATTGGAGAGAATATTAAGAGATGGTTTTAGGGGTACGCATTGCCCACGAATAAAAGAGCTCCTGATCTTATTAGTTCTGATGTCTACTACTCCAAAGTTTATTGGCTGATTCGCAAATATTTCCCAGGCTAAGGAGATTAATTGCACATATCAAGTGCAAGGGCCTCTCTTCATCGATTCCCTCAGTCACACTTTAGAGGTTTCACGTACATTTAATGTCAAATAAGATTCTTTCCAATGTTCCACATTTTCCGAACATTAACTATATTCTTGGCGATCGATTTTGGCGTCATATCATCATTTTGAAGGAAAATGAAAACAATTACCAGAAAATGACGCACCGTTTGAATTCATCCAACATCAGTTTTTATGATTTACTGAAAATATTCTTAACATAACGGCATTCCTCTACACCCTTCTTCCATTTTCTTCTAAATCACAATGTATAAGATCCCATTCTCCGGTAACTGATGTAACTCATCTTGGTAATGATTTTAACGCCCAATCCGACCGGAGAGAACAAAGTTTCAAATAAAACTACATAAGTATAAGTGTCATCTGAAAATGAATCACTTCCTAAAATTTTTTCAAATAATTTCAATTCAGCGAAACGACATTTCTCTAGCGATTCCGAACCAGATCCAACAGAGCTGTGGTGGCACATTTCCCCTTTTTATAACAATTGTCTGAAAAGGATCAGGATCATCTTATTAGGTCTTTTCAATGTCGGAAATTACGATTTATTCGAATGAACCCCATATATCAGATACAGTATAAATGAGATGATACATGAATACAATGGAAACATCCCTTACTTTTTATGCAACTTCTTGATATAATAATACATTAACGCGCTAATAAATAATACGCGAGGGCACTATAATCAGTTGTTCGCAATTCCTACCGCTAAATAACAGTTCGTTCTTCAATTTAAATATTAATCTTCTCCCTCTTCTATGCGCACGAAGTAAGAGAAATATGAAAAAGTTTAAAGTATATAGAGTTAAATGAACACTGAAAATCATAATTTATCTGTTTCTTATCACAACATGCTCCTACACTTAAATAAATCCAATTATAATACAAAATGAGAAGGCTAAATATAAAAGACTAACTATTCGCTCGCTCATTATGTGTACGCCATACCTCAACTATTATTAGCAGTCACTTGATTCATATGCAGGAATCTGAGAACGAAATAGGATAACATTAACTATACATACAGGTATCTTTGTATTCAAAGACCTTCAATAACAGATAAAGTGCAGCTTACTCAACTAACGAGTTAGGGAAAAATTTTTTCATGTGTCCGTGTTGATTATTATTATTAAGGTAATCTACCGGTTAAGGTAGGTTTTTGGAAAGACACAACTATCAAATAAATATTTTGTAACTCCAAACAAAACCCAATCCAGCAACCTAATCTACATCAGGTACCTCTTCATCTCTGTGTACTTCCTTCCTCCCTTCATCCCGTCTAACATCCCTATCCTGTTCCTGCCCTTTCCTCGTTTGCCTAACGTTCTCCCCTCTATTACACTCTTCAACATCCCACTACTGCTCAATACGCCTTTCATCCATATTTCCTGCCTCCATAGGATTTCTCTCAACAAACCCCTCTCCTCACCCACCATCTCTAGTACTTCCTCATTTGTTTTCCTTTCGGTCCATTTCACCTTCTCCATTCTTCTCCATACCCACATTTCAATAGCCTGTTCGTGTTGATATGAAACTGAAAAACACAAAACTTTTAATTGGTTTTTAGGAACCCTCCATGAGTTTCCAGCTTTACATAGTTATACTTTCGCAAAATGCAAAAAATCTCAACCACTTTATAGCATTCAGCTACGCATTCCTCTTTTGTCCAACACCGATTCATAAATTTCCTGTCGGATGGCATTCTCAAGATAAATTATTAATTTTCATGGCTTTTGTCACGATTTAATAGGGGAAAAAGATCAACTTTGAATGTCTCAGTAATTGTGCGCGACCCGCGTTTTGAAAACGCAGGCAGAAAATATCGGGTATAGAATTCAGATTCTATCAATTAAAAAAATCAATTCAGAATGGCATTATTTACGAGTATTCATGCAGAGTTAAAATTAATTGGCAATGGTACAAGTGGGTATCATTCAAATTATCAAAGCATTTGCTGCCTGGATACCTGAGGGGATAAGGATGGAGCGGTGGCTAACGTACAGGTTTCCCACCGAGGAGGTCCAGGTTGAAATCCTGGAGACGACAGACACTTATTTTTCAGTGGTATCTCGATCCCTCCTCGAGGTTCTTTGTGGAGAGCAATTTGAATGAGTACGCCGTCCGTCGGATGGGACGTTAAACTGCGGATCCCTTGGCGCCTTTCGATAAGAGTAGGCTAATGCCGGCGCCGGGTTTCTCTCCATCCTTCCTTTCCCATTCATCCATAATAGCGCAAATGACCTAGGCTGTCGGTCGCTCCAACTAATACTATTACCACTTCATGCTTAACAATCTTTTGTTTTGTTTCACCACTAGTATTTACAATTTCAAATACACCTTTTACATTTAAAGCCATTCTTTATGCACCGACGACCAAGACGAGAGAGAGATAGTTCCGAAGATTTTCCAGTGAATTACTTCATTCAAAAATATGCCCATATTCTATTCACAATCCCACCACCCTTAAACTCTTCCCGAATCATCTCGCGCGGAAACAAATACAAGAAACAATAGTCCTATCTTATGGCCTGCGGCTTCTCCAGCGGATATTTCCATTTCAGCAGTGTCATCCCATGATGGAACATTTTTTCTCTTCCCTTTCCCACAAATTTTCACCCAAGAAATACTTTTCAAGAAGGAAGGGAAAAAGCTTCCAGGAACAGGCATAGTTACGAAAACTAAAAGCACAGTTACCTAAATCTGAAGACCCGAATCATTCGCAAATCTCGCCACCGGCGCGGGGCACGTGACGCGAATCGCACAACAAATCATCGGCAAAACTTCGACGATAGGGAGGCGTAGAGACTATCATTGAAGCGGAAATCTCCTGCGCTTTCCAGTGTCAAGAGGACTAAGCAAATCCATTTATCAGAAAATGATATCTTTAGACTCTTCCGGAGAGCTCAACATACTTACGGTTTCGGAGACAAATCTGCTTTTGCGAGGACAACATATTGCATCTTGTACGTATAACATCCTAATATTCATTATCGTTAAAAAAAAACTCTTAGCAAAGAAGAGTCGACAGCAACACTTACAGATGCGTCTTTTAGGATTTTGTGATGAATCCCCGACACTCGAAAGAGATGATACTGACATAATTTCGACAACAGGATCAGAATTTTTAGTGGATGGATAGTTTGTATTAGAGGTATTGCGAAGAGTTTTGGAAAAATAGATTTATTTCAGATAATGCCGCAATGCCTCAAAATTCTTCAAAGCAAATCCCTTGAGCGCTGACACACTTTTGCCAGTGGCTCTTCTACGACTCAAAGAATCCCTGGCAGGCATATTACGGAAGGCCTTAAGAGTACGCGTAAAAGCTTCCATGAAGGCACTAGGTGTCCCATGGTGGGGTCCTGGAGCAGGTGTGTCTGGGTGGTTGAGTTACGCACAGATCTTTCGCATCGTCAAATTTGCAGTGGTAATGGTGTGCACTGTCATCTTATCAATATCATTGCAATCTGCGCACACTTAACCGACGGTCTGAATTCAGCACTTCACGCACACGTTAGTCGTTGATTCTTGACGTCGACGGCCGTCCAGCGCGGGGCTCATCCTCCACACTCACTCGGCCATCTTTGAAGAGCTTGTGTCACTTAAAAGCTTCAGTTTGTGTCATGCTTCTCTCCTTGAACACGTGACAAATCGTGTCCAACGTCTCCGTGCCCGATTTCCCCAGTGCAACACAACACTTGAAGGCGTTCCGTTGTTCAATCGTTCGCTGCATTTTGGGCTTACACTGAGTCACTCGATAGGAGTCTACTAAAAAAAAGACGAACGATCGCAGGCGATTGGGACTTGGGGCGTGTTGAAGGTCAGATATCGAGACTGCACCGTGCCAGTTCACTGCGGCTTACAGTCACGTCAGGAAAAAAAAAGATTCCCGACATTTTTTTATCCAAACCATGAATCAATTCTTCCCGATAATTTTTAGCCCAATTATGTATATTGTATTTACTTAATAAAAGATATGCGTTGGAGGATATACAAGGTTATAGGACCATAAATCCTTGCTGAGGAAACGGTTTCAGTCTTTATTTTATACAAATTCATCTATCACAGAGGAATAAAAATACCTCTGTGAAACCCATTTTTTATTAATACAATTTAGGTTTCGACACTTTACATGATAGGACAATTTAATGAACCTGAATATGACATAGTGTTCTTTAAGTTCATATTTATAATGGCCCTTAAACGCCCTTCGTAAAGGCTTTATCGTTATAACTGTGTCTATAAATTTTGTGTATTCATAGAGTGAATGAAGAAATATAATCTCAAAAATTAAGAAATGAAATTTTTACCTAGAAAACCGGCATTTTCAACAGGGTCATTATGGAAATGAAAAATTTGATCAAAGTATTGATAGAAAAAATTGATGGATTATTAAGGAACATTAACAGGAAAATTTATTAAAAAAATGAAATTAAGAACTTGGGTACCGGATTATATAATTAAAATTGGCTAAAAACAAAATTGAGTACATAAAAACTATGACCTACTCACTGAGGAATACAACAGAGAAAGATAAAAGCGTAGACCCACTTAGAGTTCGAAAAATCAAATGCAAAATGAATCCCCCTTCACATATTCCTTATTCAAAGGCAAAACAAACACATTTAAAATCTCTTTATAAATAATACATATATTAAAGAAGGAAGTTGGAAGAACAGGTAATACTTCTTATCTCAGTAACACACTGCAACTACTCATGCTAAATAATACAAATATTTATCTCATGTTTAATACAAATGTTATTAACTCTGATCATGTGTTCACTTTGTGGCGTAAACTGATTCAACTCCGCCACAACTACCAAGGTTTAATAAATACCAGCTACGGTCAGGACTCATACCCAGAAGACCTGTGAAACCGGTCAAAGAAATATTCTGGTCATTATCACCTCATACGCGGGATGAACTCAGTTCCCCGGAGGAAGGTTTACCGCATTTCCAGCCGGAGGCCGACATGCGAACCGGTCGCGGCAATTTTCGCGGGGATTGGACGGAGTTCCTTCCGACGGGCGACCGAGCATCCACATTCCGCGGGCGTCTTTCGCATAATTGGCGTGCACGTTCTTCCGCGGAAAGAGACCCGTGGGCTTGGTGCGGGGGTGGTGTCGCGGGAGGATCGGCATGCAGCCGTCGGCGGGGAGAAAGAGGGAGAGAAGTCGCCCATTCCCGGAGAGAATCGCGTCACTTCGCATGCCCTCGTCCCGAATACCTCGTGCCGCGAATGCATCATCGAGGGCGGATTGCAATCCAACCCCCCCCCCCCACTCCGTACGACCAGGCGGGAAACCCCAGGGACGGATGCATTCGTGATCTTTACTTCTTCCCTTTTCGTCGGTGCCTCTATAAAAGTCGGAGCAGATCCTGCCATTCTCGCCACCATGACCTCTTCCTAATGGGTCGTCGTGAATCCAGCACGTATCTGGACCACGCTCTTCTTCGATGATAAATCGGTACCCTGCTATTTACGAAAATGCACGTTCCACTCTACAGGGAGATCGATGAACCTTGTAATACCTGAATTGTGTGCAATTACAATACGGAGTGCAAGTCATATTTCAAAGGAAACGGGACGACATTCGTGTTATCGAGCCAGGAACGAAAAGTGCAGCGTCTACAAAAGCTCACTTACTTCGAGAATTAATAAAGAGTGTGTGTGTCTGTGTACATAATCGTGTGTATGTATGTGTATATATATATATATAAACCATAAACACAGTAATCAACCCGAAGGTCGGTTTAGTAGGTGATGGTAGAGCTCACCCATGTACCAAGCCCGACGGCGTGTGAATATTCACACATCAGGGTAGGGGGGCCAGTTCCTTTCCCTGTGCCGGTTATGGTTTTCCAGGAAGATCTGGTACCCGAAAAATCAACTAGCTTGGGTGGAGCTGCAGGTGCCCACAGTGCCTCGCCCGGGAATCGAACCCGGGACCCTCCAGTCAGTAGTCCAACGCTCTACCCACTGGACCACCGCGACCCATATATATATATATATATATATATATATATATATATATATAGATGATTTCTTCGAAGTAACACGGAAGTGTGGAATAAAAAACTTAGACAGTAACACACAGCACGAGAACACATAAAAAGAACACTCACAATAATATCTTGATAATTTCGACGGACTCGAGCTCCGTCTTCTTCGGAAGATAAGCTTATCTTCCGAAGAAGACGGAGCTCGAGTCCGTCGAAATTATCAAGATATTATTGTGAGTGTTCTTTTTATGTGTTCTCGTGCTGTGTGTTACTGTCTAAGTTTTATATATTTCTATTAGTCTGACCTGAAGAAGGCCTCAGAGTACGTCGAAAGCTCAAACAATATACAATGCAAGTGTTCTTTTACGTGTTATCTATTTCATTCTGTGTTCTATTGTGCCGTCCAAGTGTTATATAGTATTGCTCTCGTGAGTACTTCCACATTATCGATATGTATATACATATAAATATATATATTCATTAACATAGAAATAGAGATAAGGAAATGGGAAAGGAACACACATAAAGGGCGAACACATTCTATGTTAATGAATATTTGTTCGCCGGATGGCGGGATTTCGTGTTTGAATGTCTATATATTTTTGTATATATATATATATATATATATATATATATATATATATATATATATATATATACAAAACACACATATACACACTCATATCCACACACACATGTCCTCATATACACACACACATACATATATATATATATATATATATATATATATATATATGTATGTGTGTGTGTATGCAAAGGTTTAGCGAATAAGATTAAATTTTTAATTCTCTTAAACGCGACCTCGCCAATTCCTCAGCAAAATTGGTATCTAAGTCTGCTTAGTTTCTGTGAGCGTCTGGTGTTGGATTTCTGAGTAATAGATCATCTTGGTAGGAGTACTTCATCTTGCGTTTTTTTATGATGATGAATTGAGAAAACATTAAAATTTGTTATAGAAGGAGAATACATTGCACTTACGTATACACCATACTTTAATGATAAACTTGATTGTATGTGGATCAACTTTGGGAAAATTTATCATCACTAAATAAATAAACATTATTTTTCCATACATATTTTTGTGAAAAAATACCAAGTGTATGTATTCAGTGACCATACTTTTTGATTCGATTAGTCTGGCCTACGGTGTCAAATCTAATATTTCTTATCTTTCAAAAGGTTTGGAAATTATAATACTGTCTTAGTGATTCCTAGGGAAGTAAGGTTATGGATATTTTGCTTCCATTTTCCTACGCTATCCAACATCAAACTTACGGAACCTCTCCAAAATACTCCTGGATTGGTTCATTAAACTCTCCTATACACCAACTAATACATACTATACATATTAATATGTATCACTGACCTGACAGCATTGTAAAAATTGGTATCGCGGTCACTTGGGAATGATGTAACGCATCGAAACTAGGCTGATCAAAAGAGCTTTAGAGGAATATTACAAATGCTCTTCTATCACTTTGGAACCATTTGTCCTCATATAGACTCGATACAGCATCATATAGTCGGCATACTCTATGCCTAGATTTTGATTCATGTTTTCATATTTTTACGATATCACGAACAAATATTCTAACATCATTCATTTTCTAGAAGGGGTTTTATTTATTGAGTCTCTTTCCTAAAGGTGTGGCCCACTGGCCCACACAATGTACAAAGAACATTTCGTTGGATTAATGTTTATATTTGCCTACCGTATTGTAAGTCATGTATACCTCACGTAGAATACATTTATAACTTTATTGCAAAAATTGACTAGCATTACCCAGCATTGTTTAATTAGTAATCATGTTTCCATTAACGCATTGAAGAAGTAAGATTCGTAGCTTTAAAACATGTGAATGGTGCAACAATTTATTCTCCTCCAGCGTTAAGGCTACTGAATAAAAAATAAAAATGTGCCAAAAGCATAGAAAAAATCTGAGTTAATTTATTAAGAAAATTTGATCTTCGGCTGAAATTATATTTCTTTTTAACAATAACATTGTTAGCTAAATCAGTAAATTGGCAGATATTACTCGTCATAAAAATAATAGGTTTTAGTAAGAGTGAATATTTACCTTATTCAAAATATTTATTTTGCTTACTGCAATTTAAAAATTGTCTAGAAAACAGAATCAATATTTCTATAAAAATATGGTTTATCACTTCGAGTGTAACATACTAAGCGAAGCAAACGAAGTTATATCCCTCTCGGTATTCAATATGCTAATTCAACCATTACATGTCATCATGCCGGGAGAATAAATACAGATCTTTGCATGCTGTATTCCTGGATTATATGCGAGAGTGAAAACACAAAATCATGCTTCTGTTTGAAAGGTTTTTTTTTTATGAAGAAGCAGTTTGAGATTCCGGGACAAAGTTAACTACATGGTGAACACGTACCACCGGCTCTACGCTGGAGTGTGAGACGGGAAATTGGGTGACATCGTAAAATACGAATAAGGCAAAAAAACCTTGGATCAAGGTCGAAGCATCCTGACGTGCATGCCAATTTTCGACACGAAAATCGAATCTTTTGCATATCCCATGCATGTTGCACTGACACTTATTCCTCTCACATCACTCTCGACTACATAAAACAAATCGCATTTCATTGATTTGATGCCTCCCGGACAGATGTCTTACGCTTGAGCCAAGTTCTCCCTCTGCCTCAACGAGAAAGGACGGCGCAGTCACCACTAATGAGGTCACTTGTCTTACCTGGCTGTGGTAGCAAAAATTTAAGCGATAAAAATTGCAGCATAGTAGGAAAAAAAACAAAGATTTATCTGTGAAGCAGTGACTTTGAAGAGTGAAAGTTCATTAATAATAGAATTTCCCGAAAGGAATTTTATCATGGTTCCTGTTATGTTTCCAGCATTTTTTGGAAGACCAAAGTATACCAAGAAAAAAATTAATCAGGGTCATAAGTGGCCACGGTCAAGTGGCTCGGGTCGAACTCGGGGTTGCGACGGATCTCCGCCGGCGTACCTCAGGAGTCCGTACTTGGGCCACTGTTTTATGACATCTATTCCCACGACATTCCACCTCGTCGAGGGAACCTTGAGATCCTGTCTCTTTATGCCGACGATGCGGCCCTCCTGTGCCGCTCCTGGCAAAAAGTGACTGCGGTGCATAGACTTCAGGACGCCGCCGCGGAGCTACAAGAATGGTACCGGGATGGCGTTTTGTGGTGAACGCACAAAAGAGGAAGGCGATCATCTTCCACCCGGGAAGAGGAGGGCCGGCAGGAGTGAACCTATTGGTGGAAAGATCCGTCCTACCATTGGAATCCGAAGTTCTTTACCTCGGAATTTTGATGGGCCGGAAACACCTTTGGAATGCCCAAGCACTTTGGGTTCGTACGAGGGCATATGCGGTACTCAGTCGGCTCCGGCCGATTATTCGCCCGCCAGTCCTGAGTATGGGCACGAAGCGTAGACTGTACCGAGCGTGTGTTCTACCAGTCATCACGTACGCTGCATCGGTATGGTCAGGAGTGTCGCGGACGAGTCTTGCTTGTATCAAAATGGCGCAGAATTCTACCCTTCGTAGCATATTGGGACGCAGACGATACGCCCGCGTTTCTCAAATGCACGAAGACGGGAAGCTGGAACCCCTTGACGTCCTTCTGCCCCGAATCTCGGGAAAATTCTTTGAAAAAGCGGCAGAGGCGACCCTCATTCATCGGTTCGTAGATATCCAAGTCTGGCCTTAGGAACCCTATAAGCTCCCCATATCCTGCATGAACAGCGCAGATACCCTTCCGGAAAAGAAGAGACCAAAGGCTGCTTTGAGCGGGGAGAAAATGAACGCCTGACAACGTGGAAGGATTCCCTTCGCCTAAGTAGCCTTAGCGGCTGGAAAGGCCTAGCGCAAGGGGAGACAAAGTCCCCTTTGCAGAAGACATGCAGAGAGTCATAAGACCTTACCTGTACAATCTAAGGCTTTTAAAAGCCATTTTTCATTTTTATTGCATCACATTAATCATATACGTAACGTAGAGCAGGTAGAGCAGTTCACATACAGTATCTCTGAAGTGCTTTGGACCAATACGGTCAAAGTCGTAGGGACGTAAGGAGAAGAAATACGCTAGGCAAGGAGGCTTTCTCAAGGAGGAGAGAGTTGATGACGGGGACGTTGGGTAGGGATGTTAAGACAAGACTCGTAAAAACTCTGATATGGAGCGTAGCTATGTACCGCGCGGAAACGTGGTCACTGAAGCAGGAGGATAGACGTAAATTGGAGGCTTTTGAAATGTGGGTGTGGAGAAGAATGGAGAAGGTGAAATGGACCGAAAGGAAAACAAATGAGGAAGTACTAGAGATGGTGGGCGATGAGAGGGGTTTGTTGAGAGAAATCCTATGGAGGCAGGAATAATGGATGAAAGGCGTATTGAGCGGTAGTGGAATGTTGAAGAGGGTAATAGAGGGGAGAATGTTGGGCAAGCGAGGTAAGGGCAGGAACAGGATAGGGATGTTGGACGGGATGAAGGGAGGAAAAAAGTACACAGAGATGAAGAGGGACCTGATAACGATTAGTTTGCTAGGTGGGGAGTCACAAAATGTTTATTTGATAGTTGTGTCCATCCAAAAACCTACCTTAAACAGTAGATTACCTAATAAAAATACGTAACGCATCAGAGAAATTAACTCTTCCATGGCATTCACTGAATATAAATTCCACGGTAAAAATAGAAAGCACTCGTGCTCAATTATAACAAGTTTACTGACTGCAATCAAACACGGTAAACCTCAATATTTACTAAAATTACGACCCCAGAAAAACGCCAAATTACTTCTTACGTATAGAATGGTTTGAGGCGTCACTTTGTGGAAGCAATTCATTTCGAAAAATACACTATGTTCTTCCAGATATATTAAATTATGCACGACCTAGGTTTCGACTTACAAAGTCATCTTCAGGTGTCTGATGATGACTTTGTAAGTCGAAACCTAAGTCGTGCATAATTAAATATACGTGGAAGAACAAAGTATCTTATTTTACGACACTTCTTTGACTCTGAAAAAATATAGGTAACAGATTATTGAAGTCCGTCAATGGATACCGCATTATTCATTTTTTTAAAATTAGACCAGTACGATAAATTGTTTTCGAAAAAGTACTTAATTCTTAAACAAAGAGGGAACAAAATTTGCCACAGCACCCACACGAGATGACAAACTATAACCACGTAAGGGATGGGGGCAACAACCCGACTTCAAAATTTCAGACTCGACAGTCTTCCAATGAAATACATGGCTAGAACCACGTTCATGTTCGACGCATATAAATTGGCGAAGGGAGTTAACGGGACGTTCTCTTAATTGGACCAATTTCTCATCACTGCCGAAATGAAGATGGCAAACGAAGACGCCACGCAGGGACTTCAAATTAGGCATCATGATTCTTCCTCCATTATCGCTAATCATGCCCCAACCACGGCACTCCAACGAAGACGCTATTCCTGCTCCGTCTGCTCCAAGTCAAAGTTGGACCTAAAGATTGATGCCATAATGACGCTAGTGACGACATTTCCTAATACGAGTATAGTATTCACCTTCCAGAGTAAGCAGATATCCGTCACAGAAACATCTAGGCAGTCACGAGTCACGTCGTTTTGTTCCACAAAATCCATTCTTTCGAAAATAGGGAATAATTTAATGATGCCTGGCGAAGTCATCTGTAAACAATCAAATTCTTCAATGCATGTATGCATGTATGTAAGTATGTATGTATATATATATATATATATATATATATATATATATATATAATGTAAATTCACTAATAGTCATAACAAACACAGAAACCAAAACACACAAAAGAGAGACTCACTGGTTCTCGAATTTTCGGTGGTCCAACCACCTTTCTCAAGAGGAATTAGGAACAGAACTGAGGCAGAGGAGGGCCCGAAAGCAGTGGTAGGAAGGAGAAGGAGAAAATGGGGGAAAAGAGGGGAAAAGAGGGGAAAAGGGGGGGAAAAGGGGGGGGGAAGTCATTCGAGGTGAGGAGTTTGGAGGGGTAGTGTATGGCGCGGGAATTCTCTCGCTCGGGAAAAATCGGGAAGCCCGATGGCATGTGAATATTCACACATCAGGGTAGGGGGGCCAGTTCCTTTCCCTGTGCCGGTTATGGTTTCCCAGGAAGATCTGGTACCCGAAAAATCAACCAGCTTGGGTGGAGCTGCAGGTGCCCAAAGTGCCTTGTCCGGGAATCGAACCCGGGACCCTCTGGTCAGCAGTCCAACGCTCTACCCGCTAGACCACCGCGACCCACATATATATATATATATATATATATATATATATATATATATATATATATATATATATATATATATATATATATATGTTTCCTTCTTAATTCAGAGTCTTTTTACAAAGAAACTTTTATAATATGAAATGACAAATTCTTGCTATTTCAACGAACTCAAATGTCACTACCACTAGACTTCCTCTAACTATTTCCATGCGCTTTCATAATTTAGATATACTTTTTTACGTAAATATGAGAAATATAATGCTAATTATTACGTAGTTATACCAGTTAAGGTTTTGGATGGACACATGACTGGAAAATATACATTTCTTCGCCTCCCCTGAGAAAACACAGCACTCGACACGACAATGAACTCGTCTTCAATACGACAAACTTCTTACCTCCCTTCATTCCGTCCAACATGTTATCCTTTTCCTACCACTTTTCCGCTTGCCTAACGTTATCATCTCTATTACAGTCTTCAACATTTCATCGCCAACCAAAATACTCTTTATCCAACTTTTGTGTTTCCAATGGCTCCCTGCGAATAATCCTCTCCTCTCAACTACCATGCCTGGAACTTCATTTGTTTTCTATTGATCCATTTCACTTTTTCCATCCTTCTCCACACCCACATTTCAAACATTCTCAATCTACCATTATCAGTTTTCCACAACCACTGCAATAACCACGCATAATACTCTCCGTTTATTGTTGGTCCGCTTTGCAAGTAATAGAATGTAGATGATTCCTCGTGCATCCTAAAAAACCGTGGCCATTACCCTGCCGGCAGATTTCACCGTCTTCGCTTTCCTCGGAGCCGGATCAACTTCGGAAATCCACTGCTTTGACTGTCCCTTTGTCCCTGAGGTGTAGTAGTGTTTCCGTGTTTCATTTACAGTCATGTATCGACGCAGAAACTTACCATAATTACCATGGAAAAACTCCAAACTAGTCTCCGAATGGACCAAAGGATTACGTTAATGTTCCACTGAGAGCAAACGCGGAACCCATCTTTTTCGAAATTTTTTTCACAATTTTTCGTGCAAAATAGAAAACACGGTACCTTGTGATAATCTTGTGCCCTCAACTATTTCGCGAGTTTTGATTAACTTTTTTCAATCGTTTCTGAGAAAGTTACTCCCACAGGACATTACATACGACGTTTATCATTTGTGGACGTACGGCCACGTTTAAGGTCATTTACACAAATGTAAATAGCCAAAAATAGAAGAGTAGATGTACCATGAACTCCATCCAATTCAGCTTTAATCTATTGCAGTGTTCAACCTTATACAGAAGTGTTTAATCACCACACGAAAATTTTTTTTCATTTGTTTAAATAAACAAAACTGTGTTTCTTCAATCGAATATGAAAATTAAACCACGAACTGGATATAATTAAAACTTTAACAGCACTCTAGTGAGAGATGAGTCTTACTAAGACAAAATTTTCCAATACAACCCCGTAACCGCCATTTCTTGGATTTTATAAACACTAATTAAGCAACCCTTGCATAATGCGAATCTCTAAATCGTAATAGTAGCACTGAATTTAGGACTATTACAACATTTGCATTGACTTCCAATGTCCCTTAATTTAAAAATAACTCTTACCCAAGACTACGAAGGCTCCAAGCAGCTACATTTATGTTAGCAGACGAGCGATCTGAACAAATGGCCAATACGGCTGACAGATGAAGAGCTGTTAAAATGTTTTTTCAATTCAACAACACTGTGGAACACAAAACAGGTCATATTGTAGAATATGGGAGGTTACCTGTCAATAACGTAAAACGCATCGCGGAAAGACAAACAAGAAAGCATTTCACTGATCCCTCCTGAAATTATTCCACAGGAAATTTTTCACTCGCTTTCCTAGCAAGTACTTGATTACGTGAGTCCCCGTTATTCATTCTGGCTGACTCCATTTCTCGAATGCTACACTACTGCGGCCATCTCACATACCCTGCGTCATCTCGGCATTATTCCTCTTCGGTTGCGGAGGCACACATTCACTCTCCACCACCACTATCTGGTCTCAGAAACTGACGTCATGATTCTAGACTCATCAACGTCGAGTGAGTAATGGGGCTGTTTTTGAGGTACCAATGGTAACACGATCGCTCACTTTAAGTTTCCGGCGCCTCTTACGTGACGAAGCGGAACGGAGAGAGAGAGGGAGGGAGGTGAGAGCGAGACGGAGATAGGGTGTCGGTGCGACGCCCGAAAAGGGACCAACAGGGAGGAATGTGGGGCACGCAAGGAAACATGGAGATCTGAGGGAGAGGTACTGAGTGACACAGTCTCCATAGATAAGATATGAGGAAGTGAAAGGAGCCGATAAAGGATCCGATAAGAGCGTTTGGGGCATATTCGTCGGGTGAATCTAGAACGGAAATGAGAGTCTGCGATGACACGCCTGCAAGGAACCTGAAGGTATCACGGAAGACGTACATATTAAGAAGTGTCCTGCAGAACCTCTTTCTTATGATTGAATATTCTTCGGAGAATACCAAGAATGCGTCGAATAGAGGAAATGCAAGAAAATACATAACGAGCCGAATAATTCACTCACTTTTTCTTTCTGAACTTCACTGAACATTTCGCTCCCCTTGTCCTCCAG
This sequence comes from Hetaerina titia, assembly GCA_037158775.1. Taxonomy (NCBI): domain Eukaryota; kingdom Metazoa; phylum Arthropoda; class Insecta; order Odonata; family Calopterygidae; genus Hetaerina; species Hetaerina titia. Next base: position 52,861,022 of record CM073774.1, on the reverse strand, counting down.
GTGGAGTTTAACGGCTCTTCTTCCAGGGGAGGGCTCACGAAGGTGTCCTTATATTTATGATGATATACACATTTGGTTGTAAAAACTGGGGAACATAATCTGGAAAATGTGGAACAGCTCCTCTATCAAGGCCGTATTTCATAAGCAGGTGTGCCGAGTAAGGACATTAAAAAAAGAATTGCGTTAGGCAAAGAAGCTTTCACAAAGAGGCTGCACTTTACGACATGCACCTTTAGTACAGATACGAACGGAAATGAAAACGAAGAACTTCTAGGCATGATACGGGCACAAATGGATGCTAGGGATAGAGAGAATATAACTGGGGGAGAATGCCGGTAAGGTTAGGTTGAGAGAGGGAAAAATAGGAATTCTGACTGTGTTTGAGAGAAGTCCATAGTACGAGTACACATAGTAAAAGAATGAGATATTGTAACAAGTCTTATGGGACACCATAGTTAGGGGTTCAGAGTAAAATAGTTTGCGTCACCATAGGTAGGGGTTAAGATTACAATAGTGTGTGTGTGTGGTGCCATGGCACATCAAAATCCTATCCTAACACGGTAGACTACAGCTTATAATGATGCATATGGTGTTGACTTCTGCGCCTTAATTTTGTTCTTTAGAGGGTCTTCATGAATGGATTTCCTCGTGAAATTAATTTAAACTTTTGTAATACACTGGTTGGTGGGCGTAGGTATTAACGGAGTTAGGTTATGATAGCGTTTACAATAAATAACGGTGGAACGAACACATTTTGAATCTCGTTGTGTGACAAAATATAAAACTTTATGTAAAAAAGCTAGTTTAGCAACAAAAGAGTTCAACGAACCTTTGCCTAGAGTACAAGACGAAGTTCCAGAAATGCATTTTTATCTACAAATTGAATTCACATGGAGCAAAATAACTTACGAAAAATTTACTTCGAATTTCTTCATTTGATTTAACCTTTTCAAATATATAGTATCTTGGTTGAATCTCATTTCAAGAACCTGCTTTAAACCATAGATAGCTCTAATCAATATCATTGTTGAAATTATGGCACATAGTATAATGTCATTAAAATTGGATGAAGCCACAGAGAAAGGATTTTAGTCAAACTGAATGACTCTTATCAATGCAAACTAGACTAATGTCAATTTCGTAAAGGAAATGAGATCACTTTTTAAAAGACCACAAATATTAGTTTTCAAATTGAAATTTTTCAAGTATGTGCAGGGTAATCTTACCTCTCTGCAATAAACAATGTATTTATGAGAATCAATTTTTCCAAAACAAGAAATTTAAAAAAGTATTAAAATTATTTTGTTTACCTGTTAACTTACTATATATCTTCACAAGTCTATTTACTTATTTTTTTAAATGTTTAACGAAGAATTTGCTAAACCTCCCAAACAACTTGTTTTGGTTCAGTATGCATCAAAATTCATTATAAGCTTCCTCAATTTTACTAAACTTTCCAAGTATTAATGTAGATATCATTCTCATTTTCTGTGTTTTCGTAGGGAATGTTAAAAAAAATGACAATATTAGAAGATTTTAAGGAACATTCTTTTAGCGATATTTAATTTTACAAAAAGAGCCCTTCGCTTTTAGTTTTCCAAATGCTTTATACACTGCCTGTTGAAGTCATTTTTTTAATATAGGGAAAAAATATAAACTATTTACATAATTATACATAGTATAACCTAAGCTGTTATAAGGGTTAAATGACTGAACTGACTGTTAGAGTCATGCCGGCACTACTCTTGCTCATTAATGCACGCGGCTTATAAATATATGGATTAAATCTACATTTTGGATGGCCTCTCAAATCTATTTAATTCATAATCTACTTCCAACACACTTATGCCAAATATAAATAGCGGATGTATTACATCATTCCATCTTTAGTTTAGTTTACTTTAGTTCATCAATATTATTCTAACTTTATGACAATGTCTTTCTTCCATCTCCTTTCTTTCCCTCACTTAACATTGCTTACAATTTTACCTTTCCAATTACCTTTCCTTACAATTTTGAACATTCCAGTATCTCTTACATTTATTTCATCCACTATTTGTGTCTTATTCGAAGAAACGACCTCTCTCCCGCTAAGTAAAACAGTTTTTCATTCGTCACCCTCTCCTATTAATTTTGTATTTCAAATAATGGCCACTCTAAAGATTGCATAACGGCATTGAACAGACTTCAGAACTAATCGGACCGAAAATTCCACAGTACACTCCTAGGAATTCGTGGGAGAATCTTAGCTTCCTGATGCCTTCTCCAGCATTTCACTTCGTCCAACCATTTGCCATATCAAAATTCCATTTCACCAAACATTTCCAAGGACATATTTTTAACTTGTGGCATCACTTTGATAAAAAATGAGTAAATATGCGGCAGCTTCATTTCATTTTGTGCCATCCGATATTTATGTTCGTGAACTTGTGCGTTCATAACCTGCGAAAATTAATACAGACATAAAATGTTTAATAATGCACTGCAGCCCTGTGTCATTTTGTATATGTATTGCAACAAATACAATTAAATGCAAACCACTACATATTATTATCCGTGAAATGATATCACAAGACAGTTAAAATGCACGAATTTCTCCAGTGAAAAACAGTAATTGCCTTTTTATAGTGTAGTCAAGAGCATTAGCGGACCAATAATAATCAATACCGTTCCAGTGAATTTATATGACTTCGGTTTCTACTCATTAAAAAAAAATCAATTAATATTCATAAATTTCACGTGCCGACAGAAGGAAATGTTTTATCATAATATATGAAAAAAGCACATTCTGAAATGTTTCTTTCGCTTCATGCTCTCCGTTTTAGTTTTCGACGCTTTTGCAGCTAATATTTTCCCTGCCTCATTATCATCCATTCGCGCCGTTGAAAACATTCACAATACCCGACGACAGGGCTCAATGTATTCTATATTCGGCCGAGAACGTTATGATCTGAACGAGGCTAAAAATGGGGTACATCCTCCGACAAGGAGATGAACCCTCACCAGTCGTTTCGTATTTTCCCTCAGTCTCTCGTGAGGGACCTTGGGGGAATTCGCTCGGAGAGAGCAATCGACGAGTGCCCTTTTCCCCACCTACCACGGAAGGAATGAAATCGAAGGATCAATGTGGCCACACGGTCGTCGTTTTACTTTTCCCCTGGGTGGTCAACCTTCTTCCCTTCTCATCCTAAGATAACGGGTCGAGGGACCCAGGGAAAGGGTGGAGATAAGGCAGACGGGGTGTGTACGAGTCGCAAGCTCCCTAAATTACACACTTCGGCTCTATCCCGCGAAGCACTACTATTGTAAACGATTCCGCTTACTCTAAAGTCAATTCCACTTGGTCGAGGGAGAATCACCCGATAAGCGTTTGAGATTGCATGCATTCATTATTGCTAGTTACCTAAGTAATATCTCTGCATGCATATAATCTACATCCAATTGTTTTGAAGACTTTTAAATTGGTAGATATATGTGAAATACTGAGAATACAGGAAAGATGGAATCAGAAGATTTTAATCGGAAATGAAATTCTGAAGACAGCTAAATATGAGAGAACGTTAAACAAGCACGGAAGGCGTATAAATAGGGAAGCTATAATGGATGGAATGAAGGGAGGGAAGAGATATGTGAAATTAAAGAAGATTTTATTGGAATGCTCGTTGCTTGATTGTATTTTATCAAGAGAGGCAAATAAATGTATCGTTGTACCATTTGGTGGGTGGAGGTATATATGTGCGTGTTTGTATATATATATTTTTTTAATTATTAGGTAATCTACCGGTTAAGGTAGGTTTTTGGATGGACACAACTATCAAATAAACATTTTGTAACTCCAAACAAAACCCAATCCAGCAACCTACTCTGCATAACGTCCCTCTTCATCTCTGTGTACTTCTTTCCTCCCTTCGTTCGTACATTAGACCCACACATATCACCACTATTTTAAGTTCCATAACGATAGGAATAAAGATAGACTTTGCTGTCGCCTCAGTTATCACAAACTACGCTCAAGAATTGCAAATGGAAAGAGGACATTCCTATCGTATAGTTCAAGCGTTACCTCTTTTTTTTTGGGCACTGTTAGATTTGTGCATGCAAGACTCGGTTCTACCCACCCAGTGCTTCTCTTGTTGACCCTTATTTTAGTCGACTTTAAGGAGCTTACTTGGCTACACTTCCACAAATAGCAACCCTTTAACAAGGTGCGAGAAACGTTTTACCTCTTCAAACTTTGAGACCTGCGCCATTCTCAATGTTTGTGTGAGGGAGTGGAAAGCGAGCTAGGATAACGATAAGGACACAAAGAGACTTGGGTCGTAAATGTACATCTTCGTGAGAAGATGTAATACTTTGGCGAAAGATTTAGGCTGTGGTTTTCGCCGAACCTGTCTTAAAGCTTCGGCATGTGTTTTGTAAACACGCTGCGGCGGATGCATGACAATTGATTCCTATTTCTCAGCAATTTCACACGCTTTGTAACTCCCTGTGGCACCGAGACTTACTATTGATGAAATGAAAATAATGGCGACACAGACAAAAATAACGTATCGATCCAAGTCTTTTAAAATACTGTAATCGAAATAGAGAATGTTTATGAATGTTTATGTCATTTTCCAGTAGAATATGATTGCGTGTCTTGAGAGAATTATTATGCCATTAATTTTTTGGTACTTCAAAACACTTCCTCATATATACCAATACGATAAAAAGAAGATAAATCTTGGAAATCAATTCTTTTCAAATTGTTAAATGGATCAAGGATAACGTCACAAGGGATGCTTAAAACATATAAAATCTTGTAAATTATAAGAAAATCATCTTCTAATTTAATATAACAGGATTCAAATAAAAAGGTGACTTTTTATACGTCATAATAAAAATTATTTGCAACCTTAAAAATTACACCCGTTGTTCGGAACTCCGGAATAAAACCATCATGCTACTACAATTCAATATGATTTTCATAACCTAATTACGCTTTCATTGTTCAGCAAAACTGTAAAATTACTGGCTGATACTTGTTAGAATGTGGGTCTGTCCACCCGCTTATATTGCAGTGAGTTATCATAAATGCACCTCCTTTTAAACTAAATGAATTTATAGGATGGATTTGTCAGGTGCCGCGCTTTTATGGCCGGTACTATATTATGAAGCTCTTAAGCCATAACACGACATATACAGCCGTCACGATACACTCGGACGTTTGCCAGAGCAAACATTCTCTTTGAAGGGCCCGAATTCCTTTGAACTTTGAACCTCTTCGAACTTGATCATTCCATTCCGATTAAATTCTGAATTTCTTTAAAAATCCTCCAATTTTCATTTACGCCGGATGAAAGGTACGCTTCGCCACAGCCAAGGCCGTCAAAAGAAACCTCCATCGACCCATAAATTTTGCAAGACTTTTTTTTGAAAGAAGTAACTACGAATTTTCAAATACTCTTTCTTAGGCGTAATAAAATTCCAAAAGGTTATAATAAGTGAACTCCTAAGTGAAAATTAATGTTACACGGCCAATAATAATAATACTTCCAGACCTCTTTAAATTCATTTTAATTAAAAATCTTAATGAACTCTCCTTCGCTATGGGCGTTTCCCTCTTGTGCCAAAATCCGTATTCACTCGGTAAACGCTGGCAGAATAACATAAGCGTACCATTTGAGCAATCAGAATTCGCAGAGATCCGTTTCCATTCCAAGTAAAAGAAAAATGCATTTAATTTGCCGTAAAATTTTGCTATGCGAAGTTTAAATTTTTTGTAATTCCCTCTCACATGAGTGACTGAAGGATACCGTTAGCTTGAGGAGTACGAAAGACTATTCATGTGCACATTTAAAAAATAATGAAACTTTTTAAGGACTACAACCTTGTCGTGGTGGAAGGGCTTGTGTATGACCCCTAGAGCTGTGCTGGCGGGAGTAATAATAATGGCTCCTGGTAGGGTCACCCATGCCAGATAGGTCGAAGGTTAGGAGCCAGACGAAAGGTAGTCCACGCAGCGTCTGTTCCTCAGTGAGGCGGCTGCAAAGGCGTCTGACCCCAGCGGGGCGGCCATTAAGTGATGGTGTCACGTTAAAAACACTATTGAGGAAGGCAACGGGAAACCACCTCAATTATCATTCCCAAGAATGTAATGATGGGCACTATGGAGAATATAAGTCCTGGCGACTACGGGACTCGGCCCAAGCAGCCGTGTGTCGTGCCCGGCAGCGGGGGAGGCAAGGCTTAGTAACGAATAACGGGTTCCTTTCAGGCTACCTTAATCCGAAGGAATAAAAAAAAATTCTGCTGGGGCGACGTCAGTACCATAGGGGGGGGGGGCAGCGTTGGCACAGGGTGCTTGGCCAGGAACTCGCGGACTCGTAGCGCGTTGTCGTGACGGAGTTGCCAGGTAGCGGAGATGTCTTTTCTCGTTCTGATGACCATTTTACGGAGTCTTTTCAGCACATCCACGTAGTTGGCAGCGTTAATTGTCTGTCTTTGATGAACAAACTACTTATGGACCACTCGTTTACTGTCGAAAAAGACATTGAGCATTGTTTTCATTTTTGATTTGCTCGTTCTTGCATTTTTGGGCTTGGAGGACTGGTCGGTGTGTCACTCAGAGCTTGGGAGTTTTATTTCTGGGTCGTATTAAAAACCCAGGTTTCATCACCAGTGATGACGTTGTCCACATAATCAGGTTCATTTTCAATACGTTGCAAAAGTTCACTTGAAATTTCCGTTCGGTTGGTCTTTCGGGACACGGTCGGCGCGTAGAGGTTTACAATAACTGATGTCCTGCTGCTTCCACAGCTTGGAGAGAGACCTGAGACCGGTTTCGCGGCAAAGCTTAGCCCCCCCCCCCACCAGCTACTCCAAGTGGTTCGATCCCACTCTGACCAATAGGAGCAGCGTGGGAAATTCATTTCCATTACTTTTGGAACACACCCTTTATATTAAAAACAATATGAACACGCCCTATAATTGTTGGCATTTTATTTTATTCAGATATACGACTGCTTGCTCCCCGAAAAATAACTGAAGTTTATTCTTTCTTGTGGACAATTAGTGATACAAAGTTAATCTTTCTGAAAAGGAATTGCACTGATTCAATTGAATATGTCAAGCTATTTTTGCCCACTTACGTTCTTTTATCAGCACATGAAAAACAATAAAAATGACATTATTTCAACTTAGTAAAATTCGGATACGTATCTATAATTCTAAAATTTGACTGCATTTCGCAAATTTCTTTCTTCCTTCGGATGAGCTTACAGTATGTATTACGCTATTAAAGCAGAAGTACATACTGAGCAGCTTTGAAGTGAAATGCGAAGCATAAAAATGTTGGCGATGAGAAAAAAATTGCCTAATGTGGTGTAGCATAGAGACATATTCTAGAGAAGATTCTCCCAGAAAATCACTAGACATCCTTGGGAAATTCCTAAATTCTTCTGAATAATATAAATACCTCTTGCCATACCACTTTCTATCTTCTTCTCTTACGAAGTATTCTCGGTTAAAAGTCATCCAAAATGACCCCAAATTCATTTTTACTGCAAATTTAACATTCTCTCTTCCATCAGAACGATCATCCTGCGCTATATTTTGTCATCTCTCATGCAACTTCCTTTTCCTCTACGAAATCCTCCCACCAACTTTTTTTTTCTTACCTCCCCTTACATTCCGTTTAGATTCTTCTCTGCTCGGCATCCACAAAAGGCTCAGTAACCTTAACTCACCCATTTTCCATGCGCCCCGAAATTACCAAGTTATCACAAAACATTTAAACAATATCATCCACCAAAAATTACAAATTATTCACTAATTTATAGTCTACATTCAGGCACACAGTCACTGTTTCTCTATCAATCCCATCTGCTGCTTATGCTATCGATATTGGTCGCGAAAACAAAGAACCCCGTTTACGTAGGAAGCAAAACATTATCATGATCGGTTTTCAATACGGATAAGGTTTTGAAGCAGATCTCCGGGCCATCCTACTTCTATCCAATCTTCTCATTCATTAAAAGTTTCTGGCGCTGGGGTCTCTCAACACGTTTTCCGATTAACATACACATTAATCTAAAATAATTTAGGTTACATTTACTTTATTGAGGGGCGGGGCAGCGTAGTGAGTGGGGCGTTCGGCAATTAACTCGAGAGTCTAGGTTTGAATCCGAGTGAAGCTGAAGAATACAGCTTCACTCGAGCTGCGGTATTTTTCGGTGATGGCAAGGAATTGGGTTCCCATAAAATAATTTATAACTTACACCGCCGGCTTTGTTACAAGGTGAGCTCTAACCTCACCTATTAAGCCAGAATTATGATTGGTTACTATGAACGGATACTGTCTTACCAATGGCACCATGCTGCAGTCAGAAGGATTTCATTAATCACGTCTCGGGCTGTTTAAGGCGGTTTTGGCTTCTTTTTTTATGAATTATACAATAATGAATTGGAGTACTTGGCGCTTTCATGTTCTAAGTTAACACAAGTTTTTTCTCGGGACTAGAGGTAGTAGAGATTCGATTAAGCTTAAAATACGCGGGCACTTTTTATGAAAACATGCCATAGATGGATACGTCGTACAGTCTGCAGTGTACCAACAGCGGCCGATAGAGTGAGACGCGTTTTAAATACTCGAAATAGGTTGTGGATAACAAAAAGAGCGCGTGATCATTCTTGTCATCCACTTGCATGGCTCATTGAATAAGTTAGACATGAGGTGATGGTATGAAAATAGAATGTTAAAGGGTGCGACAGTTTAAAGAAGAACGTGCTGGTAGAATACTGTCGGGAATCCTCTTAAATTCTTAAATCAGTAATTCTCCATCGGTGCTGTGATAAGAGTGTAACTCTACACAGAGGTTTTGTGGAGACGTAAAAAAAGTATCAGCTTTTTGCTATTATAGTCGTTCAAAAAAAAATTCAGTTTTTGGAAAAAGAAAGCGTTACGTATAATACATATCATTAATATAATTAGTTTACCTCTGCAATCAGTAGCACACAACAAACCACGACGTCTGAAAAAATGAAATTTTAAGCTTCGACCAGGATATGGATCTCTCCTAAATACACGTACGAACACAATTTTTTCCCTAACTCGATGTATTTCTGATGAAGCTGTATTCATGAATGATTGAAATATATTTAATTCCCCAGAGGTTCTGCTGCGGCAGAAAATCTTCATTACTTCTTTTGTATCTTCGTTGCCGCAAATTCATGCCGAGAATGCACGGTCTTTACGCGGGGATGACGCAGACGAAGGCTTAAATCTAAACCCCTATTCACCAATGGTTCCCCTTCATTTTGACGGTGGAATTACGGCGAAAGAAAATCCGAAAGAACTTCCTGCATTAATTTTTAGCCACAACAGTTCCTGGATTTTATGGACTCGGATAGCTGCCGACCTAGTGCTATGGAGATTAAGCCTAGAATTATACATGGAAACTAGATCACAGAACTTGTATTTTGCAGCGCTTTGCATGAAAATCTTCGGACATTGAAAGTAGAATTATCACGGAAATTCAAATTCAATTAAAAAAAAAAGGAAAACGTATTTCGGGGCTTTCGTTCGCATATGAATCTGCTGACGGGGTGGCCCGCCAGCAACGGATTTGTGATTTCAGGTTTTCATTCGGAAAAAATAGCTCACCGAAGACAAAACTCATGAAATAATATTTTTCCAAAGTACAATTATTAAAAGATATATTTTAACGTTTCTTCAAATTCAAAATTCATGAAAAGTAATGCAAGTAAAATGTCACCTTGACTTTAATATAAATTTTAACAGGACACCTACAATAGCCCTCAATCCACCGAAATTGTGTGTGGCAGTAGAAGGTACGAAAGCCTACAAACTTCGATATTTCACCTGAAGGAACATAATAATACACTAGGACTAAGGTTGGATACGAACTACGGGAGGAAAGAATCTACGTATCTACCATCTTACATTAGACAGATAGATCATTAAAATGGATAGAAAAAAGTGTGTAGGAAAAAATAGAAACCGCTTACACGCAAACATTAAAGAAGACATGGAAATGGTGTTTCGGAAGAGGGACGACAGAATGCCATGGGGAACAAAACCTGCACTAGGGAAAGGAATGCATAGAAAAATAAATATCAATGCAGGATAATTTACTTATGGAGGAGAGATACATGGTTGAAGGCAGAGGAAGGGAGAAATATTCACTCAATAAAATTTGTAAAAAAGTCAAAAATTGAAACGGAAAAACATATCAAAGTGGATAGCAGTAATGAAGTATGGAAAATACGCGGTTGGAAAGGTATTTCCAAGGAAGTTAGTTGAGATTAGAGTTCACCACAGGGATCTAGATTGAAGACTCAAAGACAAGAGTGAGGAAACTTGTCAAGCGTAGACGGTAACGATTCAAACCGTTGGTATTGAAAAGAAAATGAGCATAGACTGGAGTATTTTGAAGTATGGGCAGTGGCATAGAGAAATAACATATAATAGAATAAAAGGAGTGTAATGTAAGACATTAAGACGGACATAAGAAACCAACAGAGGAAAATTCAAGGAAGGAAAATTGAAATGGAGAGACGACAAGAGGTAGTGGAGCTGATTGAAGGAAGAACGTTTGGAAGGGGAGGCAGAGGACGGAAAGCTAAAGCTACAGAAAGAGATTTGGAGAGAATCACGAATAGGGAGGAATGGAAGAGTAATATTGTGCAAAGCAAATGCATTTGACCAAAAACAAACACGAAAAATAACAGTTGTCATTATTCTGTGTTAATCAACAAACTATCTTTAAAAGAAAGAGATTAAATATTATTAATAATCCAACCCGAGAACTTATCAGGATAGAAGCTAAACCGTTGGAAGAATATAAGAAAATTGTTTTCTTTGAAGTCCGAAGTAATAATCCGCTATGGTCAGCCATTTTATATATTTTTCATTATAGTCTTATCTGGTCGTTTTCAAACTTGTCGTCCAGGGAGATGGGAAATAGCGTATCATTTTATTCCGAGGGCATTAAGGCGTGGGGGTCCCCTTCCAGCAGAGGGCACGAGATAAACCATTGACAATGACGAGATGAGAAGAGGATTTCAGAGAGAATATTGTTTGCTCGGGGCTCGTGAATAAAGAATAAAAGGAAATTGCGCTTCCCGAAGCTGAGAGACGAATCTGTGAGAAACAAAAAGGCGGCAGAGACGGAGATGCGGCAGCGGAAGAGGAAATGGCGTGTCTGGAGGGAGAAGAAAGTTATGGATGAACGGGCGTGCCGTTCTACGACTGGAGAGATTCGCAAATGCGAAAGAAATGTCCGGGGGTGAGGAGAGCCAATTGACACGGATAGCTCGGGGGGGAAAGCATGCAGAAAGTACTTAGACGAGGAGATCAAAATGGACGGGGTTCTTTCTGCAGAAGCCACGGGAAACGAGAACAGCATCGGGCCCTTAAGCCGACGGTGAGGATCAAATAGGTGCCTTGCTTGAAAAAAATATGAGACCGAGATTTTATCCTCTGCCCGCGGTGGATGAAGTAAGCTTTTCATGAAATGAAAATAAAATCAGGCGCGCAGGCCATATTCGACTCAAAATCTGAGTATACTGCAATTTCAGGAAAATATTAACTTTATCTCAAATATCGGACGTCGTCCTGGGACCAATAGGGAACGGAAATTTCGATACCAGTGAGTCAAATCTAAATGCACCTTTTAGCGGTTCCTACTTTTAAATTTCGTTATCACAGAATTTTAATGATTCAACAACAAGTCTTTGTTTTACTTAATCAATCGAAAAACAAATTTATTTTAGTGCTAGGCCAGATATGACAAAAAATAGCAATTTGTAGTTGACAATTAAGTCTTACTCTTAATAATGTTTTGCACATTCTAGTAAAACGCTTCTCAAAATACATTGAATGAATGTAACGACATCAAACCTGAGCATCAGTGTCGAGGGGGAATGGTACTTACACATGTCACCAGGAGTGCTTCTGAAGATTATTTTGTTTGTGGTCTAAGAGCATGTGTGCATTAGTTTTCAGCCTACCCTCTTACATAGAATCGGCCGGAGTTCATTGAAACTCCACGTTTCTTCGGAGCAAGATCACATAGAATTTCCTTCGTAAAACGATCGCCCTCACTACCCTATGTATGTCACAGCTAGGTGATGTATTTCCTCGATTAACTTTTCCTCTCTGTCGGAAAAACCGATGCATCAAAATACCATACCAAGATACATCGTTAAGCTCCTCCGACTCCCTCAACCCCCAAACCTTAGGGACCGTATCCTCGCCCCACCGATCACGACCTCCGGCCGGGGTGGCCATTCCATTCCTCCCAATTTCTATTCCACTCCCACTTCCTCCTAGAGCGTACTACACATGAATTTCCTCTGCGAAAATATCCACGGTGCACGAATAAGGGAAAAAAACGAGACCTCCAAGCATTCGAACGCGTTCCTTTCATACCGCACTCCCCTACGAGAAAAAGGCAAGAGAGAAGGCGTCAATGCCTAGCGTACGTGTCGCCGTCTCTTCATCTCCTTATTCCGACTCGTCGGGGAATATAACCCTCGGTAGATAGGGCACGCCCCAATCCTCACCCGGACGACTGCGAAGGGCGAGGGTGACGGGGAGCAGGGGCAAGAGGGGAGAAGAGGCGAAGAGAGAAACATCGAATTTCTCCATCTCATGCACGGCGGTTCACTCCCTTTTCCCCTCCGAAACCCCACGGTTCTCCCTGCATCCTTTTGGCATACCATCTCCTCTTCTTCTCAAGTTCCCATTCCCCAAATTCTCCTTTGAATCGTGTGTGTGTGGCGTTATCCGCTCCCTCAAATCTGAAGATGTTTTCCAACCCGCAGAAGGAAATAGATGATGTTTTCCTTCTTCCGGTTCCACGACCGGAGTTTCGAGAGCACCAAATGAACACTTCCTTCGTTTACATCCCTGTATTTCGCGTTACCTGCCCCAGAAATTTACCATATTATAGTTTTATGCGTCTACGAGATCGTTACGCAAACGATAACTGCCCCTATTCGGGCATTAAAATGAAAGGGGATGGCTAAAAGGTCTATACTCTTATGTATACTGATGCATGCTAATTAATGACTGCATTCATTCTAAATTTTGAAGTGAGAAGAAATTCACCATAGGTGGTATGTGATACTACAGGGTGCGGCAACATAACTTCCTTTTTTCAAACGCAAAACGCTTTCAAAAAAGGAAGTTATGTTGCCACACCCTGTACTTTGCAAAGGAAGCACACATTCACTTTTTCAATGAACTTTCAGCGTATTCAATCGAGGAACATCTTCGGAGTCGTGTGAAGTTTTAACGGGGTTCAAAAATAAATATCTCCTTAGAATGAATACCATTGAGTGCGTGATTAAATCAGCAGGATACATAAAACCGGCAGGGCAAATTATCAATCACTTAAGTCAATAAAACATTAACCAAATGAAAACGCAATTAGGGTTCTCGATCTGTTACTGTAGTGGTTTTAGTATTCCGCTAATGTACCGCAAGAAGTAAGCTATATGATCCTTGTCTCTTTAAGGGATAATTAACGTTCACCGCATTATATTTTTTGTCCTTCCAGCATTGTACTGAATAGTTCCCTAACAAACATTTCAAATAACGACCCGTGATTGAACCTTTTTATATAGAGCCAACAATTAATTCCCTGTTACAGTGATAGAATACTATAAAAATATTTTTTGGCATATTTTCTGTATATCTAAGTTTTATGAGTTATTCAACGCATTGTAAGAGTACTGACGACAGTCTAAAATCAGCTAACACAATTCAAAAATTTTCATCTTTCAAATTAGCATTAATAAATTATATATAGTTATATAATTAAATTTTAAATTGAACATAATGAAGCTGAAGTACATATATGGCTTTATTTTTAAGTAATGAAAGAGCTCCCCAGATTATAATGCATCTTTATACATAGGTTTATAAGTATATATATATATATATATATATATATAAACATAAACTTATATGTCACTCTCTTTAGAAATCGACAGTCACGGTCAACTACCTACGTCATTTCAGCCAGGTATTTCATTACGGATGAAACGAAATCAAGCTGGGAGAGTTGGAGAGAAGCTTTTAGTCGATTATTTGATCTGCTTTTTTAAACCTGGCTCTCATCTTGAGCGCAAGCATTTGAATAATAGGCTACACAATCTCCTTTAGTGAAAGATGCCCTCGATCGTAAGCTCAGATGATAGACGATTGGTGCATTACAGTATGGACCAATAAACCGTGATAAAAGGAAGAGAAGAGTACCACAACGGGAATCTCTATTCTGCTAAAAAATAATAGAGGAAACGAGCCTAAAAAGACATCATATTAGGACGGGGACAGTGAAAGAAGCTTTAAAAGGACTGCATTGATGTCAGGGATTCTGAGTAAGGAAGAAAAGAAAAGATTAGTGGAAAGTTGAATATGAAGCATGGTTTTGTACGGCGTGGAATTTGATTCCTGCAAACTGTGATTTAGGGAAATACATTTGGCAAGCCAGGTAGGGAAAAGAAAAAGTTACGCATGCTGGACGGAATGAAAGTAGGCAGAATGTATGCAGAATGTGTAGCACAGTTCACTGTTGTGAAATGTGTTAGGTTGCGTCTTGCTGGGCGAGGCTAAGTAATAAAGTAGGAGTGCACATTATAGGTCCATCCAAAACATATGTTAAACGGAATCATACCAGAAAATAATTGCAATCGTAACACACGGAAAGTTCGATTTTTCGAGGTCGCAAGTGTGCATGAAAATAGATGAGAAACTCCATCTTTAGGTGATTTATATATTACGGTCAGCATGTCATATATTCCGCCGCCTCCAAGGGCATGCTCGTCTCAGGTGGTCGACAGACCATTGAAAGCATCTGGGAAGTATATTTCCCAGGAGAATTCTGAAGCTTGCGAAAAAGGAAGTTCTATGCCATCCATTGAACCAATATTATGATAACTGTGAATATTCTAAGCAAGACCCTTCACTCACTCGAACGCATCTAATTACAGGCAAATTGCAAAAATCAATGTTATATTTTTATATGCCACATCGCTGCAATAAGCAAGTTTTGCACAATTCTTCAACATAGTTTGCAACTCGCACCTTTTCTGAATTTGTTAATATACATATTTAATTGTAAAACATTTTAACATTAATTCACCACCTTTGAAATACGAATATTGATATCATTCTCCGTGGAGCTAAAATTGAAAACAGTCAATTTTTTTCTGGATGACTTCGTGGCTTACATTCTTTAAGATAAAAAATTCAGCTGGAGAAAAATTCAGCTGGAGAAAAATTCAGATGGAGACGTAGCACAGTAAAGAAACACGAGCCGTGCAATAAAGATTTTAATGTGAAATTACTACGTAATCTGAGTTCTCTAAATCGAGTTCAAAGGATAATATTAAGGGTTAGTTGCTTTCTAGATTCAGATTTTTTCAGGCTTCAGATGAAAATGTTCATCTTATAGTTAAAACAAATTAATCAGTATTTTTT
The DNA here is from genome assembly GCA_037158775.1 of Hetaerina titia. Taxonomy (NCBI): domain Eukaryota; kingdom Metazoa; phylum Arthropoda; class Insecta; order Odonata; family Calopterygidae; genus Hetaerina; species Hetaerina titia. The sequence continues at coordinate 52,845,532 of CM073774.1, read as the reverse complement.
GGACATGAATATATTATTCACTGAGATTGCAACTTAATTCAACACAACTTGATGTTTGCCACAAAAGAAAAGGCGTTCATGTTTTTTTTTAAATATGTCATACAGTGTGAGGTCGAAAAATACAGGTGGGATACCTGTTCATGCAAATTTCTTAGCAATAAACAGATGTTAACACTGATGCCTATAAAAAAAATATCTCTCGACGATTTACAATTATTCTTACCAATTTATGTTATTTTTCAGCTCTGAAAAATAAAACGATCCCTGTCCATCCTTTTTGAGTATTCGATTAGTATTGCACAAAAAATATACAAAATTTGAGGAAAATACAGCTACGCATAATGATACCCGACACCTACCAAGATCTTTAGAATTTGAAAACCAAATCTACAAGTAAAAACTCGAAATCCTTTTCCTTTTGCGGATGGCCTTCACTACAAGTGGGGAGATATCTGCACAGCGGAAAACGGGAGAAACGTAGACCAAGACGCATGGGAGATGACAAGAAGTAGCAGGGTGATGGAACGGACAGGACTTAAGGGTCGAGGAGGAGAAGGAGCCCTTCCAGGAAACTTAAGGGTCGACAGGGGGCGGTGGCCAAGACGACCGCACCCAAAGCCTCGGCAAGGGAGACCGAAAAAATAAAATAAAAAGAGTGGAAAGGTTCGGCCACGGGACGCTTCAGGATACGGATGGGCAGTGTTGCATACAAACCCAGTACCGTCCATGTGGAGAATTATAAGCTGAGAAGGGAAACATTTAACGCTGAGATGGATCCAAAGATGTACCCCACCGAAAGGTTTAACGCAGGTATTCATCTACGAAAATGTTCAGAGGTTTTTCGCCATTCCTCACTCGAAAAAAATAGGGTCGCCTAAGGGGCTTGGAACAGCATGTTTGAAGGCGAAAAAAGCAATTGCTGAGGCTAGGGATCTCGAATCCTCACTTTGTAGACGATTAGATAATTAATCAGATATTTATTCAGAAAAAATTAATGAAAATGGCGATCGTGCGGAAAGAGAAAATAAAATTTTCCTTTTTTTTAATGAACTGTTGAGTTCACAAAACCAGAGTAATTGTGTGATCTTCGCACCAACCGAATTTTCGTACGAAAATGCGGAATCTCTCAATATCCGCCTAGTGAGAAATAATCGCGAAAATTGCGAAATCCAAAACAAACTTCGAGCTGATAGCCCTTCACTCGACTTAGGCAAAATGGACGCTCGTATATGGCTGCGTAGATTTTCGCGACGGTGGCTTGAAGAATTCTGCATATTCGGGTTTTCACCGCGTTGTTGTTTGAAGCCGACAACGCGGTGAAAACCCGAATATGCAGAATTCTTCAAAATGGACGCTTTTAGAGCGAAAACAAATCTCGCATTTTCGTCTGATTCGCATGGAAAAGACGCTGCGACGAGTCCTGAAGAGTCGTACTCGTATACTAAACCAACAAGTTTCCCGATCACACGACGCCATGCACCCTGGCACCGGCAAAACCATTTTCACCCAACTACGTACCAGAATCAAACTAAACGATAACAGGAAAAACGTTTATTGAACTACAATTAAGGCCCATTTTCGTAACCAAATATATTCTGTCCTTTGCAGCAAAGAGGAATCCCCGCAATTGAATTTACCGATAAACCTTTCCATGGCTACGAAACTCACGCCGTGTTGACAGAAAAAAGACAAAATAATAAAAATATCGATTCCTGTCGCTGCACTGGACAACCTTAAAGAGCTGCGATAGAGTGTTTTCCGTAAAGTTTTCCAGTGCTACAATTTTTAGAAATTTAACCCAAAAACTAATTTTGCCGTATCATCTTTCAATTTTCTAAACAGGAAAAACTCTGATTGCCGTTTGGCATAGATTCTGATTATCAAATGAGATCGAATGAGTGAATTATGAACCCCAATAACGTTCACAGACCCGCTATTGATTACGGAGAAGGACGAGAAATATAATATGTGAAAAAAATATAAAAAATGAGATGCTAATGAAAAAACCTCAACTAAGGGCACGAAATATGCGAAACCTACCCCTCCGACCTTGCAATTCCTCTGAGACGCCGAGTGAATGGGAGGGCGAGGCGGAATAGGAAGAGGGATGGGGTTCGAAAGGGGAGGGGTTCTGAGGGTAGGCGGGGGAGGCAGCAAGAAGCGTGCAAGGGTAGATCGAGGGGATTAAGGCATGGGAGCAAGTTGAGCAGAAGAGGGTAAGGAAATTGGTAGGAGTGAGGAGAGGAGGAGGGTGACTGGGGGCAAGCGCTAATGGGTTAGAGGTCACATCCAACGAGGAACCCCCCCCCCCAACAGCCCTCGCGACCGCCGGCCCTTTTTTTTTTTGGGACGGATTCTTTTGAAGTACCTAATCTGGATTTTTTATGTGCTTTGCCCTTTTCCATGGGTAAGATGCTTGCCCGTCACGAAGGCCACGCCGCACACATCGGTGGTTTAAGAAATAATATTTAAAAATAATTCTTCAAACATTTTTATATTTACATTTAGGCTAATATTGACATTAACGATCCGCTTTCCATCGAAGCCTCCATTCGGCTGATACTGAGGTGATAGAAGAGATATGCTACTTAAAGGAAGAAAGAAACCTGAAGGGAAAATGAAGGAAGTATTTGGGGGAATATAATGAAAAATCCATATTTTTTTAAAAATATCAAGATAAAAGTTTGAATAATAGATACTAGCTTTGTTTAAAAATACGCAATTTTCAAGTTTAAATACCGTGTTGGATCATTAAATATAGTATGTATAGTATGGAAGAAATCGGATAAAAGTAAAAAACAGGTAATACTGAGACAAACGAGAAATTAAGTACTCGGGGACTTTTTTTGTATGTATATAAGTGATACACATCAAAAGCTTAATTTTTATGCAAATGTGATTTTTACACTTGATTCTGAAACTTTTTGTTTTCCTCCTCCAAAAAATCAGGTCGATGAATGAAAATCTGCAGAAAATATTAAAAAACATATTCTTTTATGAAAAAATGTAAAGCTACCGCCATCATGATAAAAGCGTGCTTTTAATAGTCCATTCCATAAAATGCTGTATAAATATTTTAATACGAACACGTGCACCAAATTTTTTTAAAGACGTAACACATTACAAAAGATTACATTTATCCAACATTCCGACATTAGGTAGAACAGTTCAATATTAGAAAGACACCCATCACGTTCGGTTTAATACTCATAGTCACTTTATATGTATACGCCTTTTCATGGCTTCAAGAAAGTCGTTCTTTTCATTAACATGACAGAATACTATTTATAAAATACAAACATTTGATAATTTAATTCTGTCTGAAAATGTGAATAAACTGACACGATAATTCCAGTCAAGACTGTAAAGACGAGGTATTAGATTTTTACACCAACAAGCATGTGACTTCAGAATTCCTCTCTGAATTTCAAGTCAAAAATTCAGCAAGTATTATATTTTAAGAAGAAAACAAATGTTTTATGCATCGTTTCAAATCACAATTACTGAATTATAAGAAACCGCGGGAAATGCCGCGACAGTAACTTTCAACGGAGTAACAGTAACTTTAATCTCGGTCAAGATGAATTCTTTTTATGAAACTGTTGCATCACAATTACGATACAATTAGATTTAAACCTAGTAAGCTTTGTTATATAATTCACATTCATTACTAAAAGCTACACTATCTATTATTATATTAGTAATACGAAACTTGCCCCAGTATTGTAGAAATTATGATAGCAATCGATTGAACGAGTTGCACACAGCATGGTATTGAACGAAAGGGAAGACGCTAATTGTACTGAACCGATCGAAACAAGAATGGAAGGATAACGAAGAATAACGAGAAGAATTGATTTAAAGATTACACACATGGATGCCAATTCCACTCTAAGCGTAAAGGCGACCTCTTCAAATTTTATGCATTGACACGCAATACATAACATACCTAACAAAAAAAACAGATGAAAAAAAATAAAAAATTTTGAGCCAGCTTAAGAGCGCATTACAGTGATCGTTCAATCTATTCGAAATCATTATTTTCCGTATGCTCAAAGAATTAAAACAAAAGGGGCAAACCAATCAAAGCCATCTACTCATAAACTCTTGAATCTCTTCGACCAAATAAATTCTGATTAATGAAACTCTACCATAAACAGATTGATTTAATAACTTACAGTAATAAGTCAGTATCAAATCATGAGAAAATATATGTATAACCTAGAAACAACTACCAAGAAATCACGTTAATCAAATCCCATTATGAATAACATAAAACAAATTTCCACAAGAGCAACCCATAAAAACTTAATCAGAAATTAACACAAATATAACGCTTTTTGATACGGAACCTCTTTCATGGGTCACAAAGATTTCCATGGGGACTGAAATGTATTTCGCAGTTGAGATTTATCACTGTTTCCGTCCACGATTTTGCGAGAGTTACAACTCAAAAGCGATTATTTGTACGTTTTTCAAACCAGCTCCAGGACTTTTATCTTCCTGCCTTAGAGCATGATTTATACACGAAAAAGTTGTGGCAAAATAGAACCTGCAGCGGCGTGATAGCGGAATGGAAACTTCGCCCATTCTTGCGCGTCGATCTAACAACAACACAGTCACACGAGGACTTCGGATTCCCGAAGCCTCTAATAAGGAGGGGATAAACTGGACATTTAATTTATTTTAACTTTTTTTCAAGTCGGCAGGAGGAGAAGCCGCACGTTCTGCCGTTCTAAGCCGTTAAGACTGGACAACCAGAGACCAGGATTTTCGGGGTCAAAGACGAACCCTGAGGGGAATTTTTTTGTATATTTTGGTTCTTTTTAATTACCATATTTCAACCGTGCAAATGCAGAGAAATAAGAGCTGAGATTTTTTTTCGTACACGCAAAGGACGTGACTATTCGTATCAGCGTGAAGGAACGAGATTTGAGTCTTGGATTCCTTAAACCTGGTTCGACTCGCCGCAATTATTTGAATTATACCTCAATCGAAGAACTCTTACACACTTTGCCTTAAAAAAGATAAAAACGTTATATTAAGAATAGTTCAAAAGTCAAATAATGTTAAACGAGGTTTATTTTCCAACTTAAAGGGAAACTAACATTTTAAAATTGGCATTTTTCGATGCCAATCGAAATTCACCTCAATCGGTGGGTGAACACATACTAAGCGTTCGCCTACACTTGGCAGTTGATCGTGGAATGACCGTAACAATTTTTATGGCCAAAAGAAACTAAAGTAATGGAATAATTTATAGACGATACTTTGAGCTTTTGATACAGAAAGGATACTAAGGACTCCAATTTCAGTAAAATACTAAACAAGATAAAATACACTGTCTAATGGGTTTTTATGTAAAAGAAATTTTACACCTGCAGAAATAGGACATTCAGAATTTTGACTCCCTTGCATAAAAGGACACATTTAGAAACGAATTTACACATAAAAAATGACAAACTTAACAAACGTTTTAAAGTGAATGCATGTTTAAATATCCCTTTTCTCTTCATGCCATTAACAGGTAACGGGGGCATGTACAAGTTTTGAGATGCAAAATTATAGAGTTGTCACTATTCCTTATTCATGGTATTGCCAATTTCCTGCATTTTCAAGTTAAAATTAAATTGTTTGCACTTTAACAGAGGGACAGAAAAAACAAACGGATGATGGTCACGACTGTTTGCTCCATTAACAAATTATTTAACTTAATATCACTGCAGAGCAATCACATTCCAAAGGTTAGTCACTAAAGTACACTGTATCAACAAAAGTTTTAAAACCGTCGGATAAAGAAATTATTTGCATGAAGCTTCCATAAATATATCTTTACGGTAGCGTAAAGAACGTTTCGAACTTAACACGCTCTCAAAATAATTTATCATTGTAATAAATGCAATGTCTTTGCGGATCATAACGCTAATCTGAGAGTGGAAATGATACTCTCTCGTGACTACCTGCTTTGCGTACTCAAAAATTGAAACGCGAGATTGTTCCCATGACAATTTCTCTTCAAAACATATACTCGTACGTTAACCCCAAGTCCTTTTCCATTGCTCCTAGAGACTTTCCACAAAACCTAGTCGAGCATAAAAATGACGCAGGCATCAAAGGCAATATGCCCAAACGGCGAGGACCCCAGGCATTGGATTACCGGGACCTTATCTCTGGCGTATTGGGATGGGCACGAAATCGCTTTTATTTAGATGCCGGAAATAAAAAAGGACGTTTGTATTCACTGGAATACAGCTAAAGTGAATAAACGAGCTTTGATGTACACAACTTATTCACCTTCCACCAGTTTCAATAATTTGGCCATCAATTCTGACGGCAGTCGTTTCGCTACAACCCGTTACAAGTACTTTTTATTAAAAAGTGGAAAACAGATTTTTTTCTTTATTTATTTATTTTCTTTATTTATCTTCTAGGCTGATTTGCTGTATTTCTGTAATATCTGTCTCCCACAGATCATCGAGTGTTTTGTATACCCAAATACTGGCACACTAAAAACATACTTCGACGGTATCTGACGTCACCCTTATACGACAAGATTCGTACTAGAAAGATTCAAACTGAAAATCAGTTGTGTTAGATTAGAAAATGATAAGTCTTATCCTCACACATTTTACGTGATAGAATGAAACTTTCTAAATCCCATCGAGTATTGCTTCTCAGAAATAAAACTGACATAAATGGAACCCCTAGATATTAATGGTAAAACTAAAAATTCACCGATTCGTTGAACTCAATCTGCCCAACCGCAAACTACGTTTCCGAACTTCAAAAATAGAATTAATGTTTTTCTAAGTTGAAGGATTTGTGACTCTGAAGTCAGTATCTTATTGGATGTATGCTTTAGGTTGTCAACCAGCCTATATCACTAGGCAAACCTTTAGAAGTGGAAGACACAAAGTGCAGGATATGCGCTATTATGTGTATCAATCTCACACATATGATTTCACTATTGATTATGATCGAGACGATACTTGCTGCCGAAGGATTTCTAGGTATTAACTGAGTGAATTTGATTCTTTTGACTAATATTAGGATCAAAACCGTCATAAACGTAATGACCCGATTTATGAATTGTTTTCTTCGCGAGTTTGATAAATTATCCTCAATTCATATATTGCTTAATTAGATATTTTTTCAGTTCAGCAGCAAAATCTGTTGCTAATTGAATGTGATAGTCCAACGACTAGAGTGCTGGATTATTAACCGGAGGGTCCGAGTTCAATTTTCGGAGACGCCTCTGGGCACGCTTAACGCTTCACCCAATCTGTGTGATTTTTCGGGTACCATATCTTCCTGGGAAACCTAAGGGGGCGTAGGGAAAGGCCCACACTCCACTGATGCGTGAAATTAACAAGCCTTTGGGCTTAACACTTGATGAAGAAATTCCTAAAGTCCCTTGAAGCTGCCGATAAAAATTTTTTTTCTTTAGTTTTGAACGCGTAGACGCGATTCGATTCGCGCCTTGCGAATCGAATCGATTTTCAAAATTTCGATTCCATAAAAATCGATTCATTATGAGAATATTCCTTTGCGTATTTCGATCCTTAGTCAGTAATCCTCTACATAGCAGGTGTCTTCATTTAGATATAGTGACGTTGGCAATTACCACGCACAACCGGAATTGATCAAAGCGAAAGGTGAGACCCAAGAACTCCCCCCGAAACATGAATTTTCTGAGCGATTTGAGCCTATACAACGACGACGACGAGAGTGGTGGGGGGGAAGGTTTCGAGAGCATGGAAATATCACTGATATCCTTCTCCCCACAAAGAAACATGACGCAGCCGCCCTCGCAAAAACCCCAATGGGTATTGAACGCTCCCTCCGCTCGCATTCGACCCCTTACCACATCCCACCTTCGCAGAGTCATTTGGTGGGAGTCGACGGAAAAGGGAAGGCTGTTGTGGAAGGCGGGGAGGACGAACCGGGGATCCATTGCCTTTTTGAGATCGACCTCCCGATGGGGGCAGGAGACAAAGAGTTTTCTGTGTGCTAAGGGCGGCGCGAATAGGAAACGCTGAGTTTGTGTTAGGGAAGGGGAATGGAGAGAGAATGGGAAGGATCAAATCGGAGTTTCCAATACAGTGACATATGAAGCCATCGAAACATAGCAGCGCGCCAGGGCCGAAGGGCGCTTGAATGCGCTCGGCTCGATTGAACGCCGACGGAAACGGAAAAAAAAATGAATGGGAGAGCACGGGATACTTGGGGTAAGTATTTTTTTCACGCTTGAATAAACCAACTTAATAACGAATTTCTGAAGGTCCCGACGAAGCATGAAAATTTGATAGCCTCCGAAGCGAGTAGCTTAGAAGTTGAGTCAACTCTCGGAAATGGACGTGCACCAGCGCCATCTCGGGCAAGGAGAATAAATGCACGCGGATGTGAGTAAAAAAAAAACGAATCGCAGTTGCATGCAAACAAAAAATTTAACAGCGACTTGCATAAAGGGGTATTTGAATAGGGTAGTCTTAGGAGAGTCTCTTATATTTCAAAAATGAATCTCTCACCAAGCGCAGGTTAGGATTAAAAAAAAAAAAATTGGCGCAAGGCTTTCAGATCCCTAACTGCTGCTTCATGAACGCGATTCAAAGGCATCAAGACTCACTTGAGTGGATTATTTCTTACAAGTACAAACGAAAATACGTATTCACTGAAAAATACTTATTCATCTTGCCCACGAGGTAAACATTCACAAGGATGTGAAGGGGGTTATAACACCAACGCTCGTGATAAATTTATATGCCTTAAACTGACAGAGAATGTCCATGAAGTTTAATAATTTTCTTCCTCGGGTCTTACAATCGGAAACTGGGACCATACTACATTTAATTTGCCAAAATATTTAAAGTCTATTTTTAAATAATAATAATAATTATCGAATACTCGTGCTTTAGTATATGCATGGAAATGGGACCCAGAAAAAATTTTTCTTTACAGTTTCGATCGGAAAATCTGTCAAAAATTCGTTGAAAAAAAATCCTTTGGAGTATACATAATCCCATTTTTTATCGGTTTACAAATAAAAACCACCACTCATTCACTCGTTGTTTTCACCGGTGATCTCATATTAGGCTAATTAAAAAAAGAACAGCTTCAGAGAGCCCGGATTTATCCTAGATCTTCTCTCAATCAAAGGAGAGGCACATTTAGGAAATCAAAACTGACGGGAGAAGTCTAAACCAAGTGAAATTCCATTTTTAAGCGTAGAGATAAGACAAATAAGCTCACTTTCCCTCTACTTTGTAACCGTTATATCTCAGCCACTCTGGCCACGGATTACCATCCCTTCCTTGTGGGTTGTGATTTGAATGCTCACCACACTTGATGATGACGTTTATATATCACACGTGTCATAATAGTAATTAAAAAGATGGCGAGATTGTAGCAATCAGTAGTATCTTCTCACACTTGATTTCAAATTTTGTTCCTGCTTTGTTAAGTAGTTTATCGGTAATTCCTGTTAAAGAAAATAAGGTAGCAATGGTCCAAGAGACTGTGTGGGTACCTCGAAACCCTGATTATCCTCATATTCATTTCAGTTAATTCTGGCATAAGTGAGACCTCGAGCAAAATACCACGCCCCCTCAATGATCTTTCTACAGTTCAGAATATAAGAAGGGCCTTGTCTAGCATTTTCACTGGATAAAACCTTACATTCCCCAAATCATCAAATTCCAAAGTATTTGCCAATGTAAATAACTAACCCAATGTAAGGCTATTTTAAATTGTAAAACTTACAAAGCGTGAAACCTCAAACAATTGATTTCAATAAAAAACAAGTTTTTAATACATGAAATGTGGTAGAAATCCGAAGAAAATTTGTGAAATACACATATGTAGAGTTGAACAGCAACCTGAATCGGATATTATTTATGAAATGACATCAAATATCATGTTCATCGTCAATTTATTGGTCGAAAAAATTAAAAGGAAGGAAATAATGTAAGAAGATTGAGCAAAAACACTAAGAGAAATCTTAAAGACTAGAGAAATGACAAAGAACATGGATGGAAGGGAAGAGAAGATAAAATGGATCACCAATATTTTGTGGATGTCATGTGTCTTTCTTAAACATTCAAATCATTGTATCTGCTATTTTTCTACACTTTCAGCTCTTTAAAAAATATTTTGCTTATAGTTCCTTATGAAACTTTTATAAATATTTTTATTTACGCGAATAAATTATCCCTAAAGCTCCCGTTTCGAAAAGACGTTTCAAATTTTAAATCCGCAAACATGGCATACACAAAATCATATCTCCACGCTTTTGTAAATGATTATATTACAATACGACTGATACGGTTCGAAACTCAGCAACATTTTTTGTCCACGTGCCTTCACATATACAAAATTTCCTTTTTCAATCAAGTTCAAAAAAAATTTGGTTATACCTTATAAAATAATTTTATGAGAGGATTTCATTTGTCAAATAAATTTTTAAAAACTACCCTCTCTTCGTCTGCATTCTAGTTTCAAATCTTGATGTACTTGGCGTAAATACGCTCTCAAGTTCGAATGTTAGAGGTGAGAATACAATCACCTTCCATCCTTGAAGCATGTTCACAAAGAAGAGAAATATTTAAAAATAATAAAAAAATCAATCGGTGAAATGATATTATGTAAGGATAACGAGAATAGTACCACCTCCAACGAGTTGATACTCTTCACCCCCATCTAAGCCCAATCGTCACATAATTGTACATTACCGTGATTTAAATTTCTGAAGGATCTGAAGTCCCATCTGCGACACCTAATGACAGCTGGCCAAGAGAGCAGCTTTGATGGTCAAGAGAGCTTACCTGAAAAGAAAACAAGGTTTATTTAGTTACTTCCTTTACATTTGATACTTTTGCACGTATGCAAGCAACGTCAACTATTTACACACGGAGGTTATTCGAGCATAAGGTTATATCAGTTTGCTCATTCAAAAAAAATTATGTATTTTTCAAATATAATATAGAAAATAAAAACATTTATTACCCATACAATAAGCCTTGAAAATGATCTGAACATATACACACATTCACATAATAGATCCATGATATTTTCCAAGAGGGCAGCATTACAGCTATTTCATTCCAAAATTCAGCGAAGCAGCAATACGAGTATTATTATGGTAGCCATGACAACTTTTCAAAAAAAATCACCAGTACTTTTAGTTTAGAGACATAATTGAGATGGACGTAGATTTCAATTCTTCCCGTTGTAAACTCATTTCATCATATTTTTAATTTGAATTTAGGGGTGACTTCTCCCCGTTCACAATAATCATTCCCCTAATCCTCTGCCAACTAATCCGATGTCAGGTGGGTTTTTTGCAACATGTATTGACCCTATCCTTCCAGCCTGCTAATTATCTAATTGGTTTTTAACTGATATAATTATCCAATTATTGCTAATTTGTCAATATTACCAATCCTCCTTCTCCGCCTCAAACCATAGACTTTTAGCCCCCCCCCTCTTCCTAGCTCAACCAATCCTTTCTTTCCTATCTCCTCTTCACCTCTGCCCAGAGATATGTACGTATATACACTGTGATTGACTTATCAAACTGACACGCTTTTAAAATAAAATTTTGCGGACTCTTACTAACGCCCCTTGGTTCGTCCAAAACTCAGACATTCACAAGTACCTCAAAATACCGAACCTACCAACCTATCTAAGAGACCTAGCCCTGTCATTTCAGCAAGCAATAGGAAATACTGGTAACCCTCTCATAGAACCTTTATGGGACTATTCTGATAATCCCCATTTCAAATACAAACGTGCAAAAACAAGTCTAAATGAATCCTAATAATCACCAAATATAAAATTGACATCAGCTGCACTTGCATATACTCGTTAGCTTAATTTCGCCCTTAAGCCACTTATATCACACAGCCGTTTATCAGCATAGCTGGGTATCGGTATAAAATGCGCCTGACGGCGCAGTACTTCAGCATCAGTCAGTCAGTCGTTTTTACCTGATGATGTTATGCTATAACGAAACCTTGGTCGTGAGAATAAAAAGTTTATGGGGAAAAGCAAAGTGTTTTTTTTTTAAAAAACGTCAATATGAAGATTTTCCACCAAGTTACGCCAGAAACTGTTTTGTTTAAATTATTTTGCAATTATTTTCTATGACTTTGCGAACATAAGAAGCCAATATCGAAGATTATGTCACGGTGTTAACAGCAACAGATAAGCCAAAAGTCATAAGTTATTGGAGGTAAAATATCACCGTTTTCAACATAAAATATTAATATATGCTTAGCGAAAAAATTACCAACATTCGAGCATAAAAAAAAGAGGAAAAAAGAGCGAGGCCCGGTTCAGTGCAATTGAATGAATTCGTAGTCTTTCAATGCTGCAGCTTTCATCGAAATAAAATGTGCTGCATTGCTACTGAAATAATTAAGTTCAAACTTTGCCTCTTCACAATAACATTATTATTAGTTTCTCATATATTCAAGGAATTATGAATGAAAAAGAACAAATTCTCATTTTCTTTTTCTCGAAATTTGCATTTCACTTCACACAGCCCGCTGAAACTGCGACTGGCTCGAAGCCAAGTACCCAACCGGGGCACGCATTGCTGGGTTTATTACTTGATAATTATTCAGGCTAGCTTTGAAATGCAAATTTACTTTGGGAAAATCTTAATGATAAATGAAGTATTTGAATGGCGTGTTTCATTTCACAACTATCTATTTGAGAGGGTAATAAAGGGCAGTATTTTTATAGTAAAAAATTAAATACGAACGAATAATCTAGAGTCCTGATGATTCATTTTCTATAGTAATTGGACGAGAAATAGGTACGTTCAGATGAAAAGAAAACAATAGATTGGTACTTTTAAAATTTTAATTAATGAATGTTAGCTGGCTTCTACAACTAAACTGAAATTAATGTAACTGACGTCTGTAACCCAATATTTTTTATAAGAGGATTAATATGATCATTCCACCTAATAAAAAACTGACCCCTTCTCTATGTGATGACGTAGAAAAGTATATTCACCAAGGCGACCATTTACCCACCTTTTTTAATTGTGTGCATGTTCGCAGGTGTTTAAAATTAGGCCAAATACATGTATATTTGCAGAAATATTAAAGATTGTAAAGAAAATCATCATGGCTGGTTGTCTTTGAATAGTTTTATCTCAAATAACGTACTCGTATGCATGGAAATTTTTTTTGTTGCCATTATTTAATATTTTAATCAGTAGAAAATGCTTCAAATTTAACTGGAGAGTTCAAGTTTCAACTTTAAATATGACAGCATACTAATACTTATTTGCGAATATGTTAGTTTGACATAACAATGCTACCTAAAATTTCAGGTAAGAATATAATGCGGACATTTTAATGGATATTTTATATATGTCTCGTAAATATAATGGAAAATGGGACACTATTATTGAAAACTTTGATACCAGAAGTTATAATGTGCGAGCCATGATATACAACCGGGAAATCCAGGGATCTCACTTGGACGAAAACAGAAACGGGCTCCCGACCCCTCGGTGAACCCAATGACATTTATTTCACGTCAATACAACTCTATTCCCTCATATTAAGTTCCTCCGCGGGGCTTTTGTAACCAAATTTACCCGTCGACACCGTTCAATAGAATCCGTCGGAAGCCCTTTGTTTTACCACGGACAATACATCCTGAGCGAATATGTGCCCGTATGAAATCGACCTGGGGAGTGAGAGCGTGCTCTAGCAGCCTCGGAAACATGGTTAATCCGTCCAACACGCTTAGTGATGACTCGGGAAATACTATATTTTACGCATGATGATGAAACATACAAACAGTAGCCACAGTTTACAAAGAGTAATGAACTATTCATTGGCCATTTTACATAATTTCCTCCCAAAATAGGGCCTTGCGTATGGTACGAATTGCCGTCGATCCATTCCTACAGTGAAATTATTGTTCTTCAGATAAAATCGAGGGAAGTATAGAAAAAGAGGCATGACAAATCATCTGCTCATATGTCCATGTGGGGACTCTTCACAGGTACATGGTTTTTATTTAAACATTACCTGATTCGATTGTTTATAACATTTTATACAGTGAAATAACACGGGTAATTGAAGGTAATTAGTATACCATGTTTTTCACTAATATCCTCAATAAGTTGCCAAAAACTGCTAATGGCGATATCGCTAAATGATAAGTTTGATATCCCACGCAGCTAAAGTTATTCTCAGGATCATCAACAAAAGGATAGAGAGTAAGGCAAATGATTACTTAGGGGATGATCAGTTTGGGTTTAGGAAAGGAAGAGGTACGCGTGATGCCATTGCAGTAATGAGATCACTAATCGAGAGGAATATAGAATACAATCAGGACGTTTTTGCCTGTTTTGTAGATTTCGAAAAAGCGTTTGATAGAGTGAACTGGGAAAAATTAATGCGTGTATTGCAGAAAATAGGAATGGATTGGAGGGACAGGAGACTGATCCGCAACCTGTACATGCCTCAGACTGCTCAGGTGCGAGTGGGGAACGGAGAGTCAGGATGGGCAGTGTTAGGAAGAGGTGTAAGGCAGGGTTGCCCATTGTCACCGGTACTGTTCAACGTATTTGTAGAGGAAATGATTAAAGAGGCATGGGAAGAACTGGAGGTAGGAATGAAAGTCGGAGGGGAATTCGTAAAATCGGTTAGGTTTGCTGATGACCAAGCATTAGTTGCTCAGTCAGCCAAGGGGTTGCAAGCATTGCTGAGTGAATCGGAGGTTCAGTGCGATAAATATGGGATGAGAATCAATATTAATAAAACAAAGGTTATGCGATTTTCCAGAAAGAAAAAGGCTAAGCTAAATATTAAAATAGGCGGGGATAAGTAGAGCAGGTAGAACAGTTTACATATCTCGGAAGTGTTTTGGACCAATACGGTCAAAGTGGTAGGGACGTAAGGAGAAGAATTGCGCTAGGCAAGGAGGCTTTCTCAAGGAGGAGGGAGTTGATGACGGGGACGTTGAGTAGAGATGTTAAGACAAGACTCGTAAAAACTCTGATATGAAGCGTAGCTATGTATGGTGCGGAAACGTGGTCACTGAAGCAGGAGGATAGACGTAGATTGGAGGCTTTTGAAATGTGGGTGTGGAGAAGGATGGAGAAGGTGAAATGGACCGAAAGGAAAACAAATGAGGAAGTACTGGAGATGGTGGGTGAGGAGAGGGGTTTGTTGAGAGAAATCCTATGGAGGCAGGAAAAATGGATGAAAGGCGTATTGAGCGGTAGTGGAATGTTGAAGAAGGTAATAGAGGGGAGAATGTTGGGCAAGCGAGGAAAGGGTAGGAACAGGACAGGGATGTTGGATGGGATGAAGGGAGGAAAGAAGTACACAGAGATGAAGAGGGACCTGATGTAGTTTAGGTTGCTGGATTGGGTTTTGTTTGGAGTTACAAAATATTTATTTGATAGTTGTGTCCATCCAAAAACCTACCTTAACCGGTAGATTACCTAATAAAAAAAATCGCTAAATGTTGATTTGATGTTGATTCACATCTCTCAAACAAATTGACGATGAGATCGATAATATACCGATATTGAAATCTTAAATGCGTACAGGTAAGATAGGAATGTCATTTAATCATTTCCACTGGACCCACTTAAACATTCCAGGCAGTACAAATTTATATTTTTTCTAAAACTTCTCTCTCCCTCGTAACTTTTTTAACTTTTCTTTAATAATAATATCCTCTGAGATATTACCTATTCCCAAAAACTTCTCCACTAAAATTCAATGGAAGCGTACGGAAGGATGAATTGAGTGACCACAGATTTGGAGCTAATCGGAATATTTTTAGATCCCTTAATTCAATGCAAAACAAAGAATCGACACATAGAGGGAATTGAGACTGAATAACTACTCGGTAACAGTTTCGTTATTTTCTAAGATATTTAAGTCGTTGAGCAACACAGTGGCCGTTCTACCATTTTCTTTAATTGGAAGAACCATATATGCCATTTTTAATCGGATTGAGGTACCTCGTACTTCCCAGATATTCCACCTTCCTTACGATAAGGAAAAATGTTAACTTAATCATTTATTTTGAAAATTCAAAATAATACGACACCAAGGGCTATATGTTCATAATTCACTTGCAGGGTGTTATGATGATATTGTAGGCTGGGATTAAAGGATATAATACCGTCGATTAATTCAATAAAACTTTACTGTTAAAGGTAAGACATTAATTTTCTTTTATTTCAATTAGTAAATGGATAGTCGTGGCAACTGTTTTAAACCCCCATAACACTTTTTAAGCTAAAAAGGAGAGGTTAAGTAAGCTTAAGACAGTAAATATAATTGAAAAGTCTTCAGGGTACTCTTTCCCATATTATTCCACATATGTTAAAATGAACGAATAAAGACACTTTTCTCATTATTTGGTATTGCATAAACGTAATGTAACGCAGGATGATACGTAAAACACTGAACACACTCAAGATTAAAGAGATGTTAAGGCATTATTCGATCACCATGACGTAATCACTTCCATGTCGCTCACGAGAGTGACGGAATCTCGTATCTTGAGTCCCCAACTCACCTGGGAGATAACGTCATTCGTTCACTATGACTGCATAATGACGCGCGCTGCGTGGCACCAAAGAATTCTTCCCAGAAGTTATTTTGCTGGTTGTCCTCCTCATGACTCAACTTCCTCATTCATTAGAATGAAACTAGGCGTACCTTCATGCACCAGCTTACATCACTGAAGCTTAAAATAAGCGTCATGATCACCAGTTCGCTGGCAGGGCTCAACTTTATCGTCAGTGGAGAGTAAATTTATTAAAAAAGAAGACTGAGCTCGGAGATTACATCTACAAAAGTGAATTAATTTATAATGGGCGACGAAGGTAATGAAAATCGAATTGAAAAAAAGATAAAAATAAGCATTACATCCGAGATATCTATCGTGCAATGCAAGTACTTCTACTTCTACATAAATACCCTGCGAGCCACCAAAAAGGTGTGTGGCAGGGGGTGTAGCACCATGAGGGAAGGGCAAGAGTTGAGGGGGTTGGGGGTTAGGTGAGGAAAGGTGGGGGGAACCTTTTAGAAAAAAATATATAATACACACACACACACACATATATATATACACATATATACATATATATGTATACACATATACATACATATGTATACACATATACATATACATACACATTTTTATACATATATAGACACATGTATACATATCCTCGCGCAGTCCCTAACCTGTACGTTAATACTTATTGTAATGAACTAAGTCCTGGGGAATTTCGGCTACAAGCATTCTGGTCCCTTATCGTTCTTGGAAAAAATGACATTTTAAACCTGTCAGTCTTGCAGTCTATCTCTCTAGTCTTATATTCGTGATCCCTTTGACCGTAATACGTTGGGGTTCGTATTATATCCTTGATGTCATCTTTAAATGTTTTTAATAACTTTAATCTATATTGGAAACGCCGCTGTGTAATGTTAGTAGGATGAATTGGGCTCTTTAAGGTTCTTATAGACATTAAAATTCCTCACAAATATAATTCAAACTAATATTTATAGATAGGAAAGGAGAAGAAAAGAGGAAGTTATATGCATGACGGGGAGAAGAGGGTATTAGCGAGAGGCAGGAAAGGTTTTTAAATTGGCCTTACTTGCTTTACTTGGCCTAAAATTTTGAGGTAGGTGGAGGAGAAGGTACGGTGTGTCAGACGGAATGAAGGGAGGCTTAATGTAAGCGAAATTGAAGATGTGCTTATTGTAATGCATGGTGGGACATGTTAGGCGCGACTAATAAATGTGGAAATTGGCTTGGTGCGGTGGTTTATGCACAGACTTTTCACTCCGGGGTGATGCGGTTAAAATACAGGAGAGTACAACATATTTCAGAGGTCTTTAGGATCAAATAGAAGCACTTTTACACTAGGCACACATTTTCTACCCATTTGTTAAGTTATTTTATTATTGGCAATGAAATATTTGTCTATAGGAAAAAAGGTAATGCTTGGTCATTAATATGCTCCAATTCCACCATGAGACTGAAACTATGTCATTCTTTTTCAGAAGTATCCCGATCTGTAGTTGGGATGCCATATGGACAGCAATTCTAAAGGAGTAGGCTACCCGTCGGATGAGATGCCATAATGTGGATCATTTCTTTGAGGGTAGGCTAATGGCTAGTGGGGATTAATACTTAATATAGACAAATGCGCAGTTTTGAAATTGTGGAACAAAGGAAGTGGCGAACAGGACATAAACTACGAAATAGAGGGTTCAGTACTAACTACGGCCAAACAAGTAAAATATTTGGGGGTAGTTCTAACACCACGTCTTTCATGGGGAACACATATCAGGACAATATGCGGATCCGCTTTAAAGAAACTAGGCTTCATTAAACGGTAGTGGGGAAATGTAATGAGAAAGTTAATGAGCGGTGTTATTTTGCTCTAGTTAAACCACATTTGGAATATGCCGGAAGTGTTTGAGATCCTTGGGAGAAAATCTGGCAAAAAGAGAGATAAAGTCCGGAGAAAATCAGCCAGATTCGTGAAAAATATGTATGACAAGAACACAAGTGTAACAGGTCTCTTAGGGGATTTAGGCTGGGAGCCCCTTGAAATACGAAGAGAACAAGCGAGACTTAAACTTTTAGAAAGATCAGTGGAGATCAGAACTTTCAGAATCAGTGAGTTTAGCGATGCCACAAAAGGAATAACAATGGCCCCACACTACTTAGGTAGATCAGACCACAAAGATAAAATAAGGGAGATAGATTCCAATACAGATAGATTCAAATACTCATTCTTCCCCAGAACAATCAAAAATCATAATAGTAAGTATCCGAAGTCCATTTAGAAATATTAAAAACATTTAAGTTACACGTCGGAACAAAATTAAAAATTCAAAGATTGTGCATGTGTATGTTTGTTGGTAGTTTGTGGGTCTGCATGTGTGTGAGAGGGTTGGGGCGAAAGGGTTCGTGCATGAATGTTTACCATGTGGGCTCTAAATTTGTGGCTTCTGCATGCGGTTTTTTTTCCCTAATTTACGAGTGGTGCCCTAACACCCCCCGCCATACGCCCTTGCGGCGGCTTGCTGGGTATTGAGTAGATGTAGATGTAATGTCGATTAGGGGTTTTTCTCCACCCTTTCCCCATTCCCTGAAAACCCTTCCTCTACCAAACTACCCATTTATGACGCAAATAACCTTAGCTGTCGGTCGCCTCCCTTAATAACTAATACTACTTAGAAATGTAGCGGTGGCTAAATTTTCAAGTGTATGCGCCAATTCAATAGGCTACAAATAATTATGATAATACTGCATAATTTGTAATAACATTAATTTGTAACATTCCTGCATACAAATCGGACGTAAACAAGAAATCTTTCCGGGCGAAGTAACGTTTCGCTCAGACTCACCACTATCTGGTGGGTAATTACTTTTGTGATGTGAATCCCCGGAATACATAGGGGAGCCAGTGTCCGCAAAATCAACCTCTCCCTACACACAGAATTTACCTTTGCAGCCACAAAGAACTCTTTCTTAGGCGCCCTCGGTGGGTTGACGCATAACACTCGGCACCTATAATGGCCGGGAGTTGGGGTGGGAAACTCTAAGCAGAGAGAGAGAGGGAGATAGTGGGAGGTGAATGGGAGGAGGAACTAATACAATCGCGTGAGGAGGTGAGGAGTGGGGAGAGAAGTGGGGAGAGAAGTGGGGAGAGAAATGAAAGGGTTGCCGAGGGTTTCCCACCGATAAACCCGCCCCTGTGGCAAATAGGAGAGTGGGTGGGATTGATACGACGGGCGGAGTTGGGAACATTTGGAAAATTCGATTAATGCCCTCCCCTCTCTATCTCGCACACTCACCTCATCATCCCTCCTCCGTCTCTCCTTCCCTCTCGCTTGCCTCCCATCTACCGAAACATCCAAGAATTCACAGGAGGACCCACTGCGGCTCGGGCCATTTAAGAATCAGAAACTTTCGGCGGAACAGAGAAACCATGACAACGATCTTAGCGGCCGTCCCCGGTTTCAATTTCTCCACCCCAGAAGAAATCCTTAAGCGAAGTTCCCTCACTTTTCCCGAATAATAAATTTCAATCAGGGAGGATTTTTCTCGCCGATGAAACAATTACCCGAGTTCTTTTTTTTCCCCCCGAGAGAATTGTGCCGAGGTAACGCTTAAGGTCGTCTGAAGAAAAACCCAATGGTGAAGCCGTGTCTTCCGGAAGAAGCCATTTAGTTAACCGGGATAATGGAAGGTGCGCAGCCACAATAAAGTAAATCTATTGATAGCCAACGAGTTTTTCTACTTTTTCAAATGACTAAAAAATGAGTATGCGATGTGGTAGTGATAATCATAATGGCAAAAATTTAGAAATTATAAGTTAATAACCCTCAATTTATGTACAACAATTTATTTCTTTTCAGGTTGAGCAGTCAATGGGAATTCGCGATGCCCTACATTTAGCAACGGTTCGTGAGAATTATACAAAAAACCAACAAAATTCGATTTTCGCCCAGATGCATGAACCACACACCATTTAAATTCATTGTACACCTAATTTTATGCACTTTACAAAGTCATCAAGGTGAGTTGAAAATAGTCGACCACACTAAATTGGACTACAGGCACACACAAAAGGTTTGTATAAAAAGTATCGGTAACAATTTGTTCCTCACGTGTGCGTGACGTGCTAAATTCAGACCGTCGGTTAAGTGTTCGCATGATCCTAGATCGTGTTGGCATTGAAAAGATGACAGCGCACACCATTACCACTAAAAATTTGGCTAAGCATAAGATCTGCGCTAGATAAAATCGTGCCGAAGGTCCTGACGGACGACCAAGAGCAGAGTTGAACGTTTGCTTGAGAAGACCTTCTGCAATGACATCGCGACGATTCCTCAACCCCTTTACAGTCCTGACTTGGCACTAGCAGACTATTTGCTATTCCCAAAAGTGACATCCTCCCTCAAAGGAAACCACCATGGTAACCTAAATATATATATATATATATATATATATATATATATATAAGTGCCGTCAAAGAAAGTTGCACGCGTACCTTTCAGGATCTTCCAAAATCCGTCTACTAGGGAGCCTTCGAGTCGTGGAAAAACCCCTGGCAAAAGTGTGTAAACGCTGAAGTGATGTGCCTTGAAGTATTTATACAACCCATGCATATAGTACACAAACACACATATACCATTAATATTTGATGACATTTGTTTTACTATATAATAGACTAAAATCACTACTACATTTTCCCTCTGCCTGCTTTATTTCAATAATATATAAAAGAGGAATGTTCGCGATAGCAAACATGCACAAGTTTTTACCCTCTTCTGAACTATTCCAATGGCCATTTTGAAGAAATAAATCGTTTCCGCCCTAAAGAATTATCATCACTACATAAAATGGGTTTTGAATGAATTCTGACTGCCCCGCAGTGACCAGGGCTCTTTTACAATTTCCGGGTCGAGATTTATCTATACCGTCCTTCATTCATTTCGCGCGAGTGTCACTTGGACTTGGTGCGTGAGTTAGCTCGGTAACAAGTATTTATATTCAGGAATTCTATTCACAGGACCAAGGCACGCGAAAGTCGCCGATTAACTACCATTTAAAACAAATTAACGTCATAACAGATGGAGGAAAGCACTAAACTTCAGAAATTAATCAGGATTAATAAAAAAATCTGCATTCTATGGTTTACGGCCCAACTTGATGGAACTTCATTATGAAAAGTGAATAATAACAACTTTTTTAAGTTCCAGTGATTTTTATTTAAAAAAAAACGACCGGTTTCGTCGAACGCCACCTAATGATTTACAAAGATGTTAGCATTCACTTTAAAAAAATCTACTATTCACCTTCAACGAAAGCATGAAGTACCAGCCAAATTTAATAAGATCAACTATTGAACACAGTTCGTTGATCAAACGTCAATTAAAGATTATATTCTACCTTACCATATGGAATTTATCACCAAATGTTTACACTTTTCAATTGCAAATGGAAGAAGAATGAAATGTTTGACGCTATCAGCTTTAGGAGTAAAAGGCGTCCTAATACAGTACATGGGAGAAGTGAGTTATGAGAAAATTTCAGTGAACTTATTAAAAGGTTGGCATTAATATTTGCTGAAGGTGCATGCATTACGAATTATGATTAAATTCTTTATTTATGAAAGTCTGTTAATATGGCCTGAAGCTCAATCTTTCCGCGAGAGGATTCACCAAATGAGAAAACTTTTTCATGGGACCCCGGTTTAAACTAGAGCAGAGAGAGAGAGGAGAGTGTGCAGAGTGTTTAAAAGAGGAAGTGAGTGGTGTAGGGCCCACGGTGATACTAATTTCAGACCCCTTATAAGCGATCTACCTTTTTACCCTGGGGTGTTTTTATCAAGCGATCCGAGAGAGCACGCCATAAGCACTGTAACATGTCCCTACTGCGCGAGTTTTCAACGCCTCCAGCCACAACAGGAGGATGAGTATGTCTTACAATAACCCCCAAGTAAAAATCCTACACTTCCACTACATTCTTAAAATAAGTGAACTTTGTGCGCACCTACAATTTACGAGTCCCGATTCCTTCCAATTAGAGGTTAATATCTTTCACCCTAAGATAGTCACGTGCTCCGTATGGAGATACGATGTTGATCAAGTTGGACCGGAGTAGGAATGAAGCTAAATTAACAAATACCGCATGTCCTCTTATTGCCCTTAACCGATATTGTTTAAATTGGAAAGTAAATAAGTAACATTGAATAAAAGATAAAGGGCGGAATGGGAACTCAACGGAATGGGAAGGCAACTGCGGTGGTTTCCGGATGACGACCTATATTCAGAGAGACCTAGACCACCTGATGAGAATATGAGCCTGTACAGATAGGAGTTAAATACAACATAGGTACAATATAGAAATAGAAGTAAAACGAAGTTAATTACACTGGAATAACACCATTACACATGACAATTACTGCGACAAAAAGTGAGTACAGGAGATTCGAAGAGCCTGTAGTGCTTGCATTTCAAATACTTTGGAATTTTTATCTCACTTAATAATGCCGAGCGACTCCTAACTTAAGTTTGCAGTGCATGGATCTAATTACACTGATATAACTCCCTCGTAACGGAAATGTAATGATGGATCTGTTTACCTTGACTCATCATTGAATTGCCCGAGGTTAGCCGAGAAAAATCTCCGGTACGAGTCCGATCAATTTATTCTCAAACAGAGACTACCCCTACAGACAATTTTAAGGGTACTGAGGAGCAACATCTAGTAAGATTTAAACAGACTGTATGCATACGCTCTCCGCGTCATTCTCCTCTACGAAGAATTAGAAGACGACCACGCAGCAGTGGTCACATATTTGCGTCAATTCTCTCACATGAGGTCCGATAAAGATTTCCGCTTTGATATGAATTTCACAAGTCCTTCTGAACGTCTAAATCAAAGCCCTTTAATTTATTTCCACTATAATTTATCACAATCTGACAAAGCTATCTCAGACAACAACAGGCTTCCGCGAAGTATACGGAAGCTGTATTGAGGGAGATTCTCTTAATGAACATTCAAAGAACTGCGGGAGATGCCGTGACAAGAACTTTAGCGGAGTTATCTGCTTATGAGCATTAAAATGATTTATTTAAAAGTGCACGAAATCATTCGCCTTGACTAGGATTCGAACCCGGATACCTCGATATCAGTCCCAGTACTTTAACCGATGAAACAACCGAGGGGTCCTAAATCTCGAAAGGATTTAAAGGAACAAAATGTAATGACGAAATACCGTACATACCTTGACAAAAGTAAACATAGTCGTACACATTATGCCTCCCGCATTCCTCGATACCTAGACGTGCTCACACCACAGGATTCGACCGGACCACGAGAGATCCGGGTTCAAATCCCGGTCGAGGCTGGTGACTTTTGCACTTAGAAATTTGTGCACTCCGTACGAATAAACAGAGCACGCAGTTATTACCTTTTCTGGCATTGGTAATGCACGTTTTTGCTACTTTTTTGGAATGCTATGGTTGTTCCAATTCGGTTGAAAAGTGACCTCAAAAAAAAAATAATAAATAGTTTTTTGATGAAGCCAATACGAATTGCATGGTGAAAGAGAGTATTCTACGCAAATCACAATTTGCAAAGTTTTAAAATTTTAATTTTCTGTAATTATTTGTCTCGCAAAACGTCTTGCAATGTTTATGCTATTTAGCGGTATTAATGGATTTAATATCCAAATTGGACAGGATGCCTAATGCTTCAGGGACGATAGGGTTGTACCCAAGGATAACACAGTAGCCTAGAAACGACATGTACGAAATGAAAAGCGGTTGGAAGTTATATTTTCATTCTTTTGGGATAAAAGTCAATTGAGAAATGACTGTCAAGTCACCACAGATGAATGATCCAATTTTATCCTGCATGTTTTGTTTTATCCGAAACTATCACACTTTTAAAATTTTCTTTTGTAATCATTACAAGTGAAACCGGTGAGAAAAAAATACCCAATGAGGAATCGCGAAGCCTTCAAGTTAATTTTAGGAAAATGGACATGTTAGCGCATGTTAGGTAAATTTATGTTAAAAGCTATCATGGGAAAAGTGATATTTTGTTCCACACAAACCGTTTACAACAATTAATTGAAGTAATAAGAATGGAATCGATAAAATTCGATTAGGTTCTGACCCATGTGATGTAAAAGAAAGAGGGGCACTAACTTAACCTTCGAGTCCCCCACATTAAAACTAAGTAAAATACACAACACTCATCCTTGTACAATACTTTTTTTCGCGAGGATAACTTTTAGTAATATTTCCCCATAATTGGAGCAAAAAAAGTTGACATTATTTATGCATATCCTTCCAGTAATGTTTTACCAATATAAGATTTATTCAGAAATCATTTCATCATATACAAATGGAAACTAAAAATTGGACTAAAGCCCAAATGAAACATCTTTCAAGGCATGACGTCAAACAATAATTAAGTAATAAATCGGTATAACTATAATTTTGAAGGCTAACAATCTACGTGAAAGCCTGCGTATGCAATATAATTTAACAAAACTAAATGAGGAAACTTAAGGGATTTAAACAGCTTTCGCATGTCAACGGCCCAAACACTACAAAATGGATGAAGAAGGAACGGTAAGGGATGGAGACGACGCTTGCGGATAAGGTACCGGTTGGAAATAGTCGCCTACCAGGACTTGGATGGGGTCGATAAGGGCCATCCATGATGAAGGACATAAAACAAGAGAGACGCGTCAACATGAGACAGGAAACGATGGAGGGCAGGAGGGAAAAAAAGGCCACGAGGCGTCTTTTAAATTGATGGCATCCACTTAGGGAGCACCTCTCACTTATTCTTAGTTGACCCGTCCTTAGTTATATGATTGTCATGGCTTGGCAAGACGATGTTTCCCTCGAGAATGTACGGGAGTAATATATGCGTTGGGGAAATTACAATTCCGAAATATGCCTGCCCTCAATGAATAAGTATATCTAAAGGCTTTGAATTTGAGATCGCTGAAACGGACTTGACTCATCTTCCTATGATACCGATGTTATAAATTTAGCTACGGATGATTCGTGCATTTCGTTCGTATTCGCAAATAATTTCATGTCATAATGATAATAAAGAAATAAGTAAGTCCTGACACAATCGGATTTAAACTTTCATTTATTAAATTAATACTCACTTCTCAAGACAATAATAACGTGATATCTATCTTCAATCAATCAATTCACTTCCATGTTTTAGAGAGAAATGTTCGACAAAAAAATGCAATCTCGTTTAAAAAACACTTTTTCCTTGTCCCACCAAAACAATAGGTGAATATTTTAAAGACTTCCTCAACATGTACGCAAACCATCACTTTTGAACGAAAAGATAAATAATGAAAATGGGAGACTATTAAATGAATGTCTTAAATTTCTTTTCATTTAACATGACTTTAAATACCTTTTAACTAATCCTACTTATATAACAACATAAATCACATAGAACATAACTGCATCTAAAATGTCCAAAATGATATATTCGCTACTGCAAATCTTTAAATCCGTAAATGCAATAGATACGAGTTGAAACGGGTTTACGTTTAAATTTGACCATAGCCTTTATTAACAAATTATAGTAATTTATGTTCAGTAGGGGAATAAGCATTACTTAAACACACAAATATGCACTCTACAACCTCAGTTGAGTGAAGTGTAACGGATGCAGAAGTGATGCTTATTTATAGGATAGACAGCAAAATTAATTACGTTGGCATTCAAAGAGATTATAGGTATCAATAGAACGTGACTTCTGCAACATAGCCTTATTATTCACTGAAGAATTACTTACAAGGGTTTAAAGCCCGACATACTGGTTCACCCTTCGAGATATGGATAACAGATTTATACGGCTTTAAAAAATATGCTCGCAACATCATTATGAAATTACATCAACGCCAACATTGCGAAAGGTATAAAAACAAAGTACCTCAGTTTTCACTACAAAATAAACGAATACCAGAAGATCAGGGCAGACTCTTAACACTTCCACAAGTCCTTTCAATTTTTATTCCATTTTCCCTGATTTAATGCCATCATAATGATGTAAACTAAATCATATTTTTGTTTAACAACTTATTTATAGACAAACAATCTACTCCCTACGCTCAAATGTGGTGAAAGACAAACACATTAGAAACCGGAAAATAATTTTGAACTGAGAGATAACAAGATAAAACTCAATTTTGAGCGCGATCACACGATTTTAACGAGCAGATAGGAAAACTTCAGAAAGGAAGAGCCATCTGCCGGCTTTTTTTTCCGTAAGAATAGGAAAAGCATGCCGGTAGGCGATAAACAGACAGTGAGTGAAGGGTAGGAACATATAAACACATAAAGTTAACTCTATGCCTTCCCCTCTTTTAAACTACCTTTGTTATCCACTTTGAGCGATAAATTCCTCTCCCCGCGGGAGGAATAGAGCCATAACACCCATAAAGTCCGCACGAAATAACTCGTGTAATTTATTTAAGTGACGCCAAGGAAATCAACAAATACCGAAAATAAAAGAAATGCAGGGGAGAATATAATAAGAGCTTTTTCGTGGCTAATACTCAGTGAAATCTTTTCTTTCAGTCAAAATCCTTTTCAATTAGTTCCATGCCCATTTGGGGCTCAGTACAATTAGCTGAAAAAACCTTCCTGGGGGTTTTCCCTTTTAAAATCACAATGAATGAGGAGTCTGGACGGTAGATGTTTACTATTGTAAATTTGGGAGTATACGACGATTGACCTGAACGTAACAATTTTTTTGGCCTAGCGTGGCGGTGGGTAGCCACCATTTTGGTGTTAACGCCCTACACCCAGTACGCTTCCTCCTGTGGTAGTGTGCAGACTGTGGTTCTTCTTCTTTTCTCACTGCGAACTGTTAAAACGTACGCTGCAATAGAAAATCCCACAAGTTGTTAAGTGTGATCTGTGGTTAAGTTTTTACTGGCAACAAACCGCAAGTAAATCAAAATTCATAGGAAACTTTGTGAAGTGTACGGAGACGGAATAAGTTACAGGGTTCGTCTGGAAAATAAGTGTCTTGACAAATAAGTCTTTTTTGACAAAAGGGGAGTCATCCACTACGAATTTGTACCTGAACGACAAACTGTAAATGCTGCTTTTTACGTCCAAGTTCTCGACAGGCTTCGAAAACGAATCGCCCGCGTCCGGCCAGCGATCAAAAATATCTGGCGGCTACTTCAGGACAATGCGCCGTCTCACACCACGCTTGTCGTGTCGGACTTCTTGGCCAAGTACGGCGTGGCAACGCTGCCGCACCCGCCCTACAGCCCGGACTTGGCACCACCGGACTTCTTTCTGTTCCCGAAGATAAAGAGGAGTTTGAAAGGAACGCGATACGGGACTTTGGACGCCGTCAAAGAGGCCGTGACGACGTCTTCGAGAGGTCCCCGATGATGCCTTCGCGGGAGCGTTCCAGGAATAGGAACGCAGCTGGAATAAGTGTATCGACTCACAAGGGTCCTATTTTGAAGAATATTAGCTTAAGATATGTAAAAGTGTAATACATTTTTTTTCCTGAGCTCAGTACACTTATTTTCCGGACGAACCCTGTAGGCAGAGGTGCATTCAGTTTAAAATTGGCCACACCAACGTTCACAACGAGGACCAAAGTGGTCGGCCTAGCCTTGTGACAGATGAGCTGACGATGAAAATCAACGAAAAAGTTCGTACAAGTCGCCGATTTCCGATTATGCATCTCTCGCTACACGTCGATTGCCACATAGCGCTTTGACCCGGACTTCTACGACGCGTAATGGGGGAAGGATTACGTTTGACAGCGTATTTAAATCCAGGTTCAGGAAGTTGATAGTTAAATTTGTACTTAAATATGAATAAGATGCAACAAATTTTTACACGTAGTAGGGTTAATAAAGAGTAACGAATGAGGGTAAATGGCCGGCTATTACAAACTTACGTACTTGAATCAAACCAAATTTCATGTTTCGTTAATTTGGAAAATTTCCCGGTAACAATTTGGAAATGCAAGGAGGACACAAGAGATGCATTTACAACATACCTCAGCTGTTTCAAATATTTCAAAAATATTCAACACCACTGGTCGATTTAAGTAAGGAAAACATTTTTGAGTAGTAGTTCGGCGATATAAATGAGCTAAGTTACATGACCTAATATAGTATATTCCACTGTGGCATATACTACTGCTACAGGTAATACACCGGTTAAGGTAGGTTTTGGATGGACACAACTACCAAATAAATATCTTGCCTCTCCTTGCAAAACAAAACCCAACTTCATCTGTACACAATACCAAATAATATATGCAAGACATTAGAAGAAAAAGACTTAATCACAATAAATGCATGTTGCAACTTCACTAGATTTCATTCACAGCAACGTTAAATTGGACATTTTCACTTACACAAGAGCTGAGAAGATGATACCACACGTCCTAAAATTCCCGCCCCCTTTGCGCAAGCGTACACAGCAGGTTAACGACAACTGTAGTGCCTGTGCAGTCACGAGACACGTACAATCCACGGTCTCACTTGCCTCTCGGGAAATGTTTTTTTTTTTACCCCAACGACCGACCAAGCCCCATAAACGCCCCATGCATGACAGTAGATGAAGTGACGTGCCATTTCAAAGGGCCTCCGGGACTAGATCGAACATTACGGGAATTCGAAAGGTTAGCAATACATGGGGATATACAGCACACTATAAGGGAAGAAAAGGTACTGATTAATGGAGAGAAGACTTTGTTCACGAATTTATGGCGAAGAAGTGAAGTGCACGATAAACAACTGGTGGAGAAGTGGAAGCACCCGAACAACGACAAAACTTTTATTGCATTCAATCCAATGCTATGGCGGGAAATGAAATCGGGACACCACGGAATGCAATACAAAAGGCAATTCACTGATTACGACAGTCATGAGAAAACTTAGGAATTAGAACCCGAGTTTATTTATAACGAAACAAAATCAGGAAATTTTCAATGAACGAAAATGTAATTTTATTATACTTATTATTGATATTATGTGTAGCAGTCAACCTTATAAGGAAGTTTTTCATGGGCATTCACTGAACACACCAACATTCTCTAGCTTTATCTAAGAAAACAACCTGACAGCCCACATTATCCTGTGATTCCCATACTTCCCACCTCTATTAATTTCATCCAAAATGCCCGTTCTTTTCCTACCACACCTCGCCTGTGTAATATTCATCTGCAACAAAATTCTTCTGCCTGGTATTGATAAGAACATGAATACAAATCCATTTTCCGTCTTATTTAGCATTCCTACTGATACTGAGGTAATTCGGGAACTGTCCTCAGGTAACATCGGAGACCGGAAGGTAGGCAGTGTGCAATTTAGAAGGAAAAACATAGGTAGTGTACAATTACAGAAGTCTACCATGTTGCTTCTATTTAGATTACGTGCACTTGCATTTCCAGAATTCCACCCCATCACGCTTAACTTAAATATATAAAATATATATTAAAGATATAATTATGTCACCGTTATTATATCTAACTATTATGGCTAATTTTCCCAGCATAGGGCCTTGAAATTTTCTTCAATATTTTACTCAAACCTGAAGTTATAACAGAAAGAAGAAATCACTGATTTCGATAAAATATTTTCTTTGAAATCGCATCGACTTAGCTTTCAAAGAAAATATTTTCCTTGAAGAATAATTTCTGTTCCATTTATTGGCAAATAATTCCTTCGATGAGCTCAATATGCTTCCCATGTTCCGAGTAACTGCGGGAGATGCCGCGACAGTAACTTTTAACGGAGTCATCCCCTGAATGTTCATTACAATGCAACAATGTCTAAGCGTAAATTCACTCGTCAAGGCAAATGATTTCCACACACTGTAATTGTTGTATTTAACGCTTCCCACGCCTTTTTAACTTGAATTAAGTGATTAAAGAGGCTAACTATCTCCCGTCATTACAATACAACCGTCATATGAAGTTAAGGTCAGTTGAATTTTAAAAGGCATAAAATTTCTCGAAATCAATGCAAGATATTTTTAATCGTCGTCGTTTAATGTTCTTCAATGCTCTTTACATGAGATTAAAGATATCTCACTCGAAATAAAAAGTGCTCCTTTCATATGAAGTGCAGGACGAAATCCTCCTTTGAAATGAAACTGAAAAGTTCAGACGCATTATTAATGGATCGCGGAAATTTTGCAGAAAAGGTCTCCGGAAATTTATTAAAAATTGCGTTGGAAATTCAGTTAAATTATGAGAATCCAGTGCTTTTATCGAAAAAGAAAATTCTTGTTCAGGATTAATTTTTGATTTCAACTTAAAAACGCTTGATGGAACAGTCCCGGACTACTGGCTACATCTCTATATTGATCCTGCAAGGGCCTCTGGTTTGATTATCGGGGCAGGAAAACTTCTCTTCATGAATATTAACTTGATACTTAACAGGTTAATTTTCATGGTAATACTGCGCATCGCACTTACGTACTTTAACCACCATAACCCAATTACATTATTATAATTTTTAATTTTCTATTTGTAAGAATTACGGAACTATTTCAATCTATACCTTAAAAAATCATCTAAAAATATTAAATTTTTCGTTATCAACAGTTGCCCACATAGGAGAGGAAAAAGGAATTAGGGCTAAAATTTATTTTTGTAAAATAGCCTTTCTCTGTCAATTATGTATAAGTATCGAAAAAAATAGTCCTGAACTTATCATAAACCTACTTTTTTCAGTATGAATATTTTGCAATGCCGCGGCTTCGAAGAAACAGGGATGATATATCCAAAAATGATTTGCCAAATTTAATCTATAAGTTTTTTAGCACCAGCTAAAACAATTATCATGACAAGTGAAAACAACTTAGTCGCCACAAGGGCTGCTAAACGAGTTATGATAATACACGAGAATAATGATGACATCGGGGTTCTAGGGAAACTAAGTCATTTTGAGAAAAGATAAGGCTTTAGTTAAAAAATGAGCTTCAAAATAATTTTTATAGAGATATAATTCTTACAGAGAGAAACATTTAATTCTCAGCACGTCAGCATTGTCCGCGAATAAGAAATGCAAACATAAAAATTAAAAATAATATGCATGTGATGTAGGTTGTAAAACGTGAAATGTAAAACGCTTACTTCGGCGCGATATAAACGTAAGCACTCTTTTGAAAATTAGATGGTTACAATTATCTAGCTGATAAAATTCTAGAAAATAGTAATAACAAAACATTTAAATCCTTTATAAGCACAACATATAATAAATGGGTTGGATTTAATCGCAAGTTAGCCTAATGAAATGACGAATCCGTGGATAAATTATTTAATTGGCAATCAAGGAAAATACTAGAGCGCAATGCGCTTTTGATTACAGAAGCCATTCAGTAATTTGAATCCAGAGAGAGAAAGATGACACAGGATGTTAATACAACCAAAACAACATTTATACCAATTAACGGACTAGACAAATAACTGTGAAGAAAATATGCAAAAATAAAATAAATCCTTAATTATTAGGGTTTTTCTTAGGCATATTTTAATAACTGTAAAGAGCTATGGGATTTTAGCGTATAATCAATGGGCTAATTTCAAACATAAAAAGCATTTGTCTCATACTAGTTTGTGGGTAATCATATTGTACAATAATACACCTCTTATCTTTTCAGTTTGAAAAAATGATCGCAATAGCCAAAACTCATTACATACAAGCATATAATAATATTTCTCATAAAAATCAATTAAATAAATTTTTAAACAAAACTGACAGTAGAAAATTTGGTCTGATACTCTTATTTCGAAAAATGTAACTTTTAATTTAATTACTGCTTTTATCGGGCTTATTCACTCGGTTCACCCAAATGCAAAATTACATGGCAATGTATGACTAGTTCCTATCATAGCACGAATATCCGTTTCTTACATGCCTATAATCAGAAATCAAAATTCAAATTGACAATTTTCAATATATTTTAACATGCCTGTATTTCATTATAACTCCCTTTCTGTAACAAGCTATCTTCTGGAGTAGATTATCAACCGTCAACTGGACATAGAGATAATCTTTAAAAGAAATTTAAAAATAAGAAACTGGAAATTATCGAACCTTGTCAAATGATATTTTTCTTTGTACCTCATATTCCCACGTACCTATTCAGACACTCAACTCAAACAATTCCTGCCAACACTCTTTAGACACGGGCACATGAAAAAATCCTGCGCTTATCGTCGGAATTTCACGTATTGCACGTGCTGGTAAAGCGCGTCGTATTTTATTTCTTCAGTGAATGTATTTTTTTTTTCAAGCGTCAGTATCGCAACGCTTTCCCTCCATCACAACGTTTCTCTCGATTAAGGATAAACTGATGCCATCATAAAGGTGCTTAATCATTCTCGCCCACTCTAAATGTCCATCTCTCTCATATCTGCTTCACATGAAACGTACAGAGGCTGGGGAAGCGGAAGACGAGCGCAGAGCCCACTGGTACTCATCCCACCACTTCCCTCCTCCCGAATCCATTTACAACCTATTGAGCTGTGGCACTAGAATTTATACACAATTTTATTGAGGTTATATAAGATACTCCACAGTTATATGAGTTAATTTGGTTAATTCTTTATTCTCGGAACCATTTATATTCGCATTTTGCGCATAAATCTACACTACAATCCATTGCTCACCGGCAATGTCACAGAAAAGTTTTCCTTCTTTCCAAGAGAAGTTTATTTTCGATAAAAACACTCAAAATATGGCATCAGGTGAGGAAATTCATCAAATCTACAATGAGTGGGTAAGTTCATATTGAACTAACTATGTGTGTAATTGACCGTGTTTGGAGTTAATTATAAGAACGCGGAACAAACGTGTGTCTCATGCCAGCGTGATAATTCATATGATAAGCATGATCAACGTTTCATATTTTATTAGCGCAATGCGTACTATAAGTTCAATTGCCAATCATCTCATCAAATTTCAAAATGAAAACTAATTATAGTTCTAAATAATTATCCTATTATATCTTCCGTTAGTTTCCGCGCGAAATATAAATTTCAAATATTAGTTACGCAATTTACGAATATCCTCGCGAAACATTTAGTTGCGTCCATGAGAAATTTTTAATTATGCAATTTTTATCCCTGGGTCGAAAATGACGCAAAGCAATTAGCCAAGAAGGGATGACCACTTATGTCTCCGTAAGGGCGTTAATTTAAAAGGCTTTAAACGCAAATAAATAAATGATCCCGTAATGACAAAATACAGTCTAATAACCGCTTCCGCCAGCGCTGGCTAAATTGGAAACATGGGATAGTGATTTCCTATAAAATGACCTTATGACCCAAAGAATACACCAGTTTTGGAAGCAAATATTTATGAGATCGCTGTAACCAATTTCAAATCCAATCCCACGACACGGTTTCCAGCATTTGTTTGACTGAAACAATTACTTTTCGTGTCACCATCAGCAGTATGAAAACCATTTTCAGTATGGACGCCAATGACCAGATACTCCACCCGAGGACTAATGCTATGATTCCATTTAATATTTTTTTCGAAGGTAACATTGCAGGTAGTACTCTTATTGAAGGAAATTTTCACCACGGGTAACCTAATACCTCAATATCCTTTTGCCAGTTAACTTTCCTCAACCCACTTTTCGTAAGCAATATCTGCTTCCTAACTATTAGTCTATCTTCTTCGTCTCCTTCCTAATCTTGACACTGAGTTTACCATGTCCTGCAACACACACGATGACAAAATCCTCTTTTTATTTATGTCATATCTCTTTCCGAGTTTTTTTTCCAAAAAGGCAATGCAATTACAAGCATCCACAGATATTTTTTATTATTCGACCGGATTCGATACAAGGTATCATCATCAGCCCAGATAATGATACCTTGCATCGAAACCGGTTGAGCAATAAAAATTATTTGTGGAAACCTGCGATCGCATTTCCATTTTTGAAAGAATCGTGAAGGACTTCCATCATAATTCGATTTCTACCATCGAATAGCTCTCTTTCCGTACCCATCTCACTTTGTATTCAGCAGCAAAACTCACTATCAAGAAGAGTAATACGTTCCATAACATTTTTTTCTCAATAAAGAGAAGTTGTATGGATAACTAAACTAAATAAATTCATTTGATTTTGGATTAGAGAAATTAACCCCAATAATCAAACCCATTTGTTGCGCTAAAAGTCCAAACTTCATTGGTATTCCAAATACTGTAGTCGCGTCGCCTGGAGGCATTGAATCTATATTCCCGTAAAAACGAAATGTAGAAAAGGCAAAAAATAACCAGGAAAACCAAAAGCCTACCTCGAGTCCCAATTGAAGTGGTCCGAAAATGGAAAAAGCGGAGGCGGGCACAGTGAACTGAAAAAACATCTAACTAAACCATAGCGAGGGTGTTCAAAATGCACTACTACCACAATCGCACTACGATAGAAGATATCATGAAAATAAGATCAGAGGAATTAATAGCAGTATCGAAAGGTTTATAAAGTCATTTATCACGCGAAGATTAAGGAAATCTCCCAACGACGAGTGCAGGGAAAACATTTATCTTTCAAGCAAGATAGCCTAGTGTGTGAGGTTTATTTTATTTGACTTTTATTTCATTTATCCTTTGACAAAACCTCTACTCACCTGTGTAAGGAAGTACTTTAAACATATCAATTGCAGTGCACTTAAGCTGTTGCATCGTATTTCATTTAATTTGCATATGTACATTTGGAGCTATGGTGAGTGTTTTAACTACCTCTCATGTTTTTCAAAATGACAACGTTACAGTTTTATCCATAATTTCGCGCAGACCCATGTACCATGATTTTGATAGTACGGAATATTCTAATAAAAATTATTTAGTACTCGCTAATTTATGTTTGTTACCAATGTTTAATTTTGTTGTATTTTTTAGACCGGTAGATATCAATAATTAGCGAAAGATTCGCAATTGCAAATTGTCTTATTTTTCGACCAGAACTTCAAGCAATGACAGAAGATATTACTCTAGAGTCAGAATACTAGAGCCGGAGAACACAAATAATGGTTATTTCCATCATTTATATAATTTAAAACTTGTACTGGTAAACAACATGTAGGAAACATCAAAACCCAATAAGTCACCTCATTGATGACTTGCAAGGCATCATGAAGATGCAGCAACTACTTACAATTCACAAAAACAGTTCGCCCGCTGCACCAAAACCATTCGGCCTAATATTGTTGGTCTTTCGCTTTCACCATGCCATTTTCTTGAAACGATTTTAACGCTACGCTAATGCCAACGTCAGGAGCTTCTGGTCAACTTGGGTGTGTGTTGAGGTGAATTTGGGCTGTCGGGAGGCGGACGCTGAGGCAGAGTTTTAATCGCTCGTATAGTCTGACTCTTAAGCATTCGTATAAAAAGGTGGGGTGAAGTCAATTAGTAGATAAAGTGAGCGTAATGTGTCGCGGTTATATAGCAAAATTTGTGGAGTTACTCGAAATTTTAAACAAAAACTTGAAGAGTAACGTTCTGTGGCAACATGCTCAAGACACAAACGAAAAAAATGAAGCAGAAAAAAAATTAAGACGGGCTAGAGGAAAGTCTTTGGGTTGGGGATGGAAGACGGGTGGAGCGAGAGGTAGAGGGAAGAACTGAGAGGCCGTACGAGGAGAAAGTAAGAGGTGGGAAAGGGTTCTCAAAAGTGCCAGAGTATAAATCTAACTTTACGGTTTAATCTCACCCTTTCTCAACACTGGGAGATCTCTTATTGTTTGTGGGCTTGAGGAGAGTTGGACGTTATGAAGCGATCTCCTTGTCGGGTGTGATCTTCCCGAGGACCCGGAGGAGATTTACTACCGCCTCTTGAAAGACTTTTTAACCCTACTTCCGAAATTCTGCGGCCGCCCTGGCGCGTCATCTTTGACGATAGGCGACACCTTACCGAGGCGGCCAGCGTGCCGGCGGGGATCCTATCGTTGGACCGCAGCATGGGAGTTCCGGGGAATATTGCGTGGAAAGATCTGAGCAATACGAGAGCATAACCTCAGCAACCAGATAACATATTATAGCTAATGGTGAGCGTTTGGTTTCCAGGCAAAGATCATTGGGTTGGCAGGAATGAGAGACTTGGTGAAAACGCTGGCGGTCCGCCTCCAGCAGTGAGAGTATAAATGTTCAACTTTTTTCTGTTTCAACTCTGAAATTATAACCCCAGCTGAGAAGGAAACCGGTTCTTCATGATAAATTCGTACCCAGTGAGCGGTTCCTACTTAATTGTACGTACAATTGCTACGGAAAGGTCGTTTGCAACAGGAGGATGGTCAGCGCAATCAATTTTCCAAGGGACGAGGGAGTTTGTGAATAACTTTTTTCCAGAAAATGTTGCGAATGGTGTGACATAAGATACTACATCTTCAGACGATTTCATCAAAGTCGTACGACATTATCGGCCAAAAAATCATTTGATCAGTTAGCGTATGCTTTCCTCCAGCATAAACGTGACTTGATTATTAAAATTCAGTCAACAAAAAAGAATAAATTAGTCTGGAAATATATATTAATTAAACGAGAAAAATAAGTTGAAATGTCAACATCTAGCCAGTACAAGGAGAAGTGGATGGCTAAACGCAATGAAGGAAGAGAACAATCTATCATGACAAAGATATAGAAACAAGTAGTTACCAAGTACTCTCAAGTAGATGCCCTCGTCGAACATAAATGAAAGCAGATAACATGTTATATCTACATAAACTTTCCCTGAATGAATTATCATGGACTTTTGACGGAGGATATTACGCCACTCAGTTTCATCATAACCAGTGTCTCAATCCTATGACTTGTTTACTGTAGTCCCCCATTCTTCTCCTTCAGTGTAAATACCCTTACTTCCTCATAGCTATTCTATTTTACGTCCTTTGTAATGGATCCTATGTACTTTTCTATCGGTCTTCTTTGCCTATTTCTCATTTAGCATAATCGCTAGTTATTGGTAAACGATATATTTTCATTACCGGGTAATTCAAAATGCCGTACGTGGTGATATAACTTGGAAAGAGTCTCCGTCAATCGTTCGGTAGGAGTTAAATTTTACAACCGCTCATTCTGCTCTCACTTATCAATGTAATGCGCGGCTAGGTTTATTCCTCGTGCAATAGAGTTCAACATATTCGATTTGTTTTTCTCTAGGATTTTACGTCTTTCACACTGGATCTGAATTTAAAGTGATACAGATTCAAGATTTTCCAATAGAGTGCGATGTTTTTCCTTCGTAAATGACGATTTTTTAATAAACTAACAGCCTTTTTCCTGAATATTGCGAATTTTCGAAATGCACAATAGTCATTATCGGATTAGGGAATCACCTCACTGTAATGGAATTAAGGAACTGAATGAAATAAAATAAAAACTGCCTGCATTACATAATTTGATATTTTATAGGTCATCGTGCCTGCATAATTAAGACCCTCACCCATTTATTAGAGCAAAATACAATTATTATTTTTATTTATTTATTTATTTATTGATTTATTTCGACTGTCAAGTAAAATATTTTTTCCAGCGGGAAATGACAGCAGTGCATTTGGATGTAAAATCTTTCAAGTCCATTCTAAGCTAGGTCATATGTAAAAAAATGTACAACCTTATATATATATATATATATATATATATATAGTATTAAGAAAAATTGGAAACACGAACCGAAGGACTTGGCTAAAAGATGAGCACGGGGAACCCCGCATTCAAGGTCGGTGCGCTCACCGGCAGGATTACTATGATTGACGTAACAAGTCACCCTCCACTAATGGTCCTACTCCCGGTAAACGGATGACTCAGCCTACAGAGGAAGCATATTCACTTTAGCGAGGAACACCAAACGGCATAGAACCGCGATAAAAACCTAGTGTGTCCACCCAATTTAACCGAAAAAAAACAGTGAGACGGTTTAAAAATGCCTCGAAGAGATTGATGAAGTTATAAAAAAAATAAATCGAGGAACAAGAGGTACGCGAGGAGAAAAATTGTGGAGGAAACGGACCGAGAGAACACGAGGGATGGTAAAGTGTAAAGCGAAATAGACCACGGGATGATTGGTTGAAAGCACAAGAGATACGGCGTAATTGAGTTTCAACGCGAGCTGCGAGAGAAAGGGGAAAAAAATCTCCCCTTTTTTTACTTTATTTTATAACGCTATCGAATTCAGATCGTAAATAATATGAAACAGAGTA
This sequence comes from Hetaerina titia, assembly GCA_037158775.1. Lineage (NCBI taxonomy): Eukaryota > Metazoa > Arthropoda > Insecta > Odonata > Calopterygidae > Hetaerina > Hetaerina titia. The sequence goes on along the minus strand of CM073774.1, from coordinate 52,806,757 downwards.
CGTGAGGGATGAATAATTTTTGCCCTTCCTTTCGGAACATCCGAAGAGGATATTAATGGGGAGGGGAGTAAAGAAAGGGTTGGGTAGGAAAGGGTTGCGTAGAGATGGTAATAGAAGTGATGAGGGGAGGGAAGTTAGATGGCTCCCCATTACGGGAACCGGAAATTATTCCAAAAGAATAGGTATATACGGAGCGGGCAGCGTAGCGAGAGATGGAGATTACCTAATAAGGGGGGGGGATATTTGTCAGAGGAAGGCAAACGGGGGAGGAATCGAAATGGAGGTGCATGGAAGACTTGGGGGTAGAATGTAAGAGGAGAGAATATTAACCAATAATGACCCATTCGACGAGAATAAGCACACACTCGACATTGGGGCATATAATTAAAATCTGGCGAAAAGGATTTGTAAAACACGTGGAACAAATTGCTCTCGGCCTTGATAAGGGACAGAGAAAATGATAGAGCAATAAAGAGATTTCAACTGGACCGAGAGAGGGAGAGAGAACGGGTCGGTTGCATAAAAAAATTAGCAACGCGTTGACGGAAGAGATACGCTGAGTGATGGATGCTCTGGATTCAGCTATTTTTCAACGAGCAAGTACTAATTAGGACGCGGCGACGAATTAATGTCGCGTGCACCGCCCCCTTGGGAATCATGAATAAATTACGGAGAGATGGCCACATGGGAGTTAAAATAAAACAACACTCCCGCTCTTCGAGACGGAGGGACAAGGTTCAGAGACCATTTCCCTTTTTCCTGATCAAAGGTTGATCTCAGCGGAAAATTCACCCACATAACCGACACAATTTTCTAATTAAGTAATCTCCACGTACTCACAGGAGGTATTTTAACATTTTTCTCATATACTTTGCAAAAAGGATGGAAAAGGCTGAAAAAAATTGAGCGATCTATTACGATATGTGACTTAAAGAAATTAAGTGTGGCTGCAATTAAAAAAACACATTAATTAATCTTCGTTTTGACAGACCCATTCCACATGCGATGGATTAAACAAAGAGTAAACCATTTTTTCAAGTTTCCAAATCTTATTTTCGAAAACAGAATGGCATGCATTTTTATCTGAATAGTAAAAATGGTCCACCAGCTTAGGTTACGTTTTTGATGGTTACGTTTATAGCATTAATTGCTAAATGTTAAAAATATTTCATCCATAATAATTTCGTAAAACTAAATAAGGTTGTACTATTTAACTTCACATTATTTGATTTTCCAAGGGCGGAGAATTTAAAAGCCTTAATGATTTTCCCAGCCGCTCTTCCGTTCGGTAAGCATGCCATAATCGTCCCTGCCGACAGGGCTTTAAGGAGTAATGGAGCAAATAGCGGAAGGCACCTTAAATCCCGCGAAATTAAACGATCACTCGGATGCCGGGCAGAGATGTGGTTCTGTTTCTGCACACCTAAGAGAAACTTCCTTAGTCTTTACCGCCATAACTGCCAGGGACACCAATAGTCACTGAGTAAGATTCATCTTCAGACGCAACCATTCCTTTATACTTCACAATCCAAAAATAAATAATCGAATATTGGCAGAAGTTGTTGCAAAATGGGTATGGGTGACAAAAGTGGTTAATAAATGTTTCAACTGGGATAAATAGGTATAAATAGGGGGAGAGGTAAAATTCTAGCCTTGTTGTCAATCTTGTTGGCCTAAGTTTTTCACCATACAGTCCTCCTATATATTCCTTCCACCTCTCCTGGATCTACACTGTGTCAACTATTACACAGGCCAACGGTGGTTTTGGTGCCGGAGCTTTTAATGCTGATTTAAAGAACAATTGGGGTGCTGAATCCAATTATGACACTAGTTTTTTCCTATCAGCTATTGTTTTCAAGATATAGATATGTTGTCAATTACGTAAAAAAATCTTCTACATGATGATATGGGAATATTATAATAATAATTATCTCATTGGCCTACAATATAGAAATATACATAAAACTTATTGACAGTTTATTGAAAATAAAAGGAACACCGCAAAGTGGTTATAAATTAGTATACTTATAGATTTATTTAACTTTGAAAATTATTTTCCAGAATATATCAAATATTAAAACAACTAATTGTAAGATGTGTCATATCTAAAAATGTAGAGCTGTTAAATAAAAACGGATTTCATATTTGGATTCAACTCTACAAATATAGTTAAAATCATCACAAAGATTCCCGGCACCAAAAAAAAATTTTTTTTGTAGGCCTGTGTTATCTTACCCCACTTATCTTTAACTGTTAGCACAGATCTTTCCTTCTTACTTACCGATAGTAATTTAATCTTGCTGTATGGCACACCAATTTCACCCTTAATTTGCAAACTTTCCACATCCTCGCACTGCGTCTTCCACTATTTTTTTTGCTATATGTGTTGCCCATCTCAATTTACTATTGTAACTCTTGTTTGTATTAATTTATTTATACTTCGGTTTATTCATTTATACTTTGTACTTCATTTTGCGTAAATATGGGTTTACATTCTCCCATTTCCTTCTCTCAGCTATCTTTCTGATCATCTCATCCGCGATTTACAGTTTCCTTGTCCTTTTTCCTTCAATTGTTCCTATAGTTTCTTTTGCGGCTTTCGATATCCATCTTTTGATACATTCCCATTTTTCTTCGATATTACTCAGCTCTTTACCGTCATTAATGATTTTCTCTATTGCCTGCTGTTATTCCTTTCTTGTCAATCCATTTAATGCTTTCAATTTACTAACCTAATTTCCTAACAATATACATATTTTTACACCTCTCGCTTAATATTTTCTAATTTGCCTGACCTCAACATTGCCCCAACATTCCAAGTTCCTATTCTAACTAAATTGGTCGTCTTATTCTCCGTCTTCTGTCCTCCCCCTGTCATTTTCGTGTACGAGGGTTTGGTAAGAGGACGACCTCGGAAGCCTCGGCTCTCCCGCTGTCGGGCACGACACACGGCCGATTGGGCCGAGTCCCGTAGTTGCCAGGACTCATATTCTCCAATATAGACACTTGATATACAATCTGCTTTGATGTCTAATGAAAAAAGATACAGGTATAAATTCTCAGAGGATACTGGAAATCATAAAACATGGGATTTAATAACATAGGTTACGCCCGCCTTTCATCCAGGTACAGCGTGCGACTTCAATTAATAATTTGCATTTTCCAATTGTGCCAGTTTAATGTTGGAGGCGATAATTTGTAGAGAATAACAATAATTATTTGACTGTAACGTCAAAAACATTTCTTCGCTAAATTACGATGTTAATAATAATGGACACGATCCAAATCGGGAAAAGACTCGATGGATAGGGGATTGTATGGTTACAGCTCTAAAAATAATGAGTGGGTGGCAGCAACATTTACGAAGGAACCCAAACTGCCCTCATCCCAAACTGTCAACATCTTTGATTAGTAGTCAATGCCTTAATGTCCTATTAACCTTCAACGCTCTGAAAGTCAATAAACGTTTATGGAGACTAGATTGGGTAACACTTAACACCCCATCAATAAAAAAATACGATTACTGGTTGGGATAAAAAATACGATAACATTTGGAGAAGGTAACTAAATACAGGAACAATTTCAAGCACGCAATTTGTTAACAGAATGGTAAAAAAGAGACGGAATCAATGCATTTATTTCGTCTCAGTTTTTAGAGCAAAATGATATTCTTTGTGAGCACTCATTTCTGTTAACCTCCCCATCAATGCTGGAGTCATAAAAGGATCCACTTCATCTGAGACTATGAACTAATTACTCGTCACATATATAGAGACAATTCTATGCGTTTAAGGCCATTAAATTTCATATTTAACAGTATTTACAAATAAGAAGATTCATTGGGGATAAACGAATGATTTACGCAAAGCCAGGACGTTGGAAGCACCAATGATAAGTTTAGTATATTAGGTGGCTAACGTACCAAACTCTCTTTCACCCCTTACCTTTAGCCGCACTTGACAAAATCATAACGCTACGTTTAAAAACCAGCATTACACAATGTTTCATTATAATTGGAGAAAAATCAATACCTTACCCCGCCACACGCTATTGCGGTGGCTCGCGGGACATTGAGTAGGGATATACGAATATACTATACACTCGTACATGAAAAGCAAACTCGTTTGCCTCGGCCGATATGAGTATCCTACTATGTATGCAACCTGCGACGTTAATAAGCAATGCGGGACTGAGTGGAGCATGGAAAGCGCAATCACTAGGTAATCAACGTTTAAGGCAATACGTTTTGTGTATACCACAGAAATTTCCACTCCTTTGATATAAAACTACTCTCATGCAGAATGAAAGCGTGAGTCGCGCTCGCAAGACTCGTCAATAACATTCCACGACCAAATTGTAAGGGAACTGCAGGAAATGTTACTTTGATGATAAATTACGAGGTAAAAATCACACCAAACACGCTACGAATGTTGCTGTTTACATTAAAGTATACGAATGGATATATAGCGTTGGAAATATTTTCCTCGTGCCACAAACATTAGAATCCATATTAATTTCAAGTTGAAATACACACTTCAAGTTGAAATCACAATTACCTAGCCAAAGGAAGAAAAAACAGTCGTGATGCGTTCGACCATGAAGATAAATGAAAGTAAATGCTAACTGCGGTAAATCCTACAGGAATTCGTCCGAAGAAACTTACTTCGCTGTAAACGGCCATTACATTTCCAGAACAACAACCAATTCGTAAGACGATTAAGATGCCAAACACTGACTGGCTAAGTACTATTACAATATTTTAACTCGAGAGTATTATAAAGCTTTTTTGAACTTTCGCGTAATAATTTCTCATTCAATTGAAATATATTTTAAATTCGAAAGGTATTCTACTCAGAAATTATACATAAACAACATAGGAAAGGAGCACCGATAAGACATACCTATACAGAAATCTCTCTTACGGGATAAAAAAGATTTACGTGGTATTTGAATTTTATAAACGCGTGTTAGAGTCATCATCTACATTAAATTTTCACGGCACATTCCATGGAGAATTTGTGAATTTAGAATCAAGAGCATATACAGGTATACGAGATACGTATGTTTGAAATATAATTCCAGGACAGAAACGAAGAAATATCCTAGACTGATCAACGATGCAAACCTAACACAGTAAAAGTTAAATATTTGATATAAAACCATGGATATGCATTATTAAGAAGATTTAACCAAACTGACTTACAGCATAACATTTTTAAAATAAAATTTTTGTGTATATGTACGAGTTTGTACGAGTACGAGTAATGTTCGTATATCCGTGATGCTTGGCAGGTTTTCATCAGATCGTCCAAAAAGTTTAATAGCAAAAAGACAGTTTAAACTTAAACATTCACACAGCTTTTCTATTAGAATATTACAAAGAAAGTTTCCTGAATTTACGGAATCAACGAAAGGACGAAGAATTGAGAAATACATGCAGATAACGCCCGTGAAGTTCGTAATTGGATGAGGAGTCTGACAGACAAAGGTGGGTAAAAGTTCTCGCAGAAGTCAAAATCCCTCGGGATTTTTGGGCAAGAAGAGACTACGGAGAACTTGGCAAGTCCGCGTGGATTTAATGACGACACCCTCCAAGTTAAGAAAAAATAAATAAAAACTCATGTAGTTTGATCAAAATCATTCACTCAACGAAACATCGTAATTAGATCTTCCAAAATTTTAGCATAAACTTTCAGAACAATTAAAAGCCTTATTTTTTTTACTGGATAAAAATTTAAATCCAAAATTCAAACTCTACTCGTTTATCAAAACATGGTACCAGTAATGACACAGTTGGATACAGTATTCATTAAAGTTAATGTACAAAAATGAAAAATTAAAGCAATTACTATAATACGAGACATACGCACTCCTACATATTTTATTTCGATTAACACGTACAGAAGATAATTATTAAAAAGCTTGGAAGTCTAGTTTCTCCCTTGGCGGAGACTGGAGACAAAGAGAATATATTTTCTGGGAAGATTAGTGAGGTAGCCTAGGAAGCGGATACCACTAGCTAGGCCAGATAGTCCAACAACTCATTTATAAACTTCTTTATGGAATTATGTAAATGCTGAACGAATATCAAAAGCATAATACAAAATTTATGCACGATCTGCACTTGCATTAAAATATCTTTAACGCAAGAGCCATCTTTTGAAGCAACGTAAAATTTGCAGGGTGCATAAGTCCTAGTATTTTCTCATGCTATCTTAAATAATATAAGTTGAGCAGAGTAGTGAATGAAAATAATATTACATCCATTTTTACACATTATTAAGACATTAAAAAGACGGTGTAATAGGTTTGCGATACATTTTACATTATGGAGGGCCTCAAAGGGAAAATTGTAAAGTGAATATCGGAAAATTGACTCCATAGCTGCATTCTACAATGGGACCACGCTGAATACGACCATGGGATCAAAACTGTAAACCATGCATATAAATTTTAAAATATATAACTTTGGACTAAAGATTTTATTTATTGGCAGTATTATAGTAATTCAGATAGGTTTTGAATGAACAGGCAGTTTAAATAGCTACTATGCAGAATGAATGCAGAATGAATACTATGAAGTATGCATTTGTCTCACTTATCATGACACGTCTTACCATAAACTAAAATAAACCCTTCTAGTTCACATACGTGTTCCCTCCCTTCATTACTTTCTGCAAGCTTATTTATTTAATCCCCTTAACTCAAACAATTTTTCTCCCCTCTATCGCCAATCAAAATATATAAGCTTCATAATAAACTTTCTTGGGAATAGAATTTTTCAAAAAAATTAAGCCATATATATTTTAATAGCTGAGATTCATGACCGAGAATTACGTCACACTAATGCGAGGCTTTAATTTAATTTCTTTGGTGAATAAATGATTTATCGAGGATGTAACTACCCGAAATTTCTGCAAATTTGTATTTATCACAATAAAACCCAGCCAAAACATTTTCAAATGGCAATCCTTTTCAGAACATTCAGTAAAGTCGACTTTAAAGCTTTAAAATACTCCCATAATTGTACGTATATATTTATATACAAATATGGGAGTAAAAACAAAATACCACAGCATTAAGTATGTGAGTTAGAATTACCGATGCGTGTGAAATACATTGCGACGTTGCGTGAAAAGGAAAGAGTATTCTAGAAAAAGAAACAGGCTCGGAATACGAAAATAAAGTTTTCAAACAGGGTATTTGTTACGATAAAGAGACGATATTACTCGTAAATTAACCTAGGTAAAGTTAACTTGCAGGAATATTTTCCCGAAAGGAACCTAGCATCATAAGCTACAAAAATAAACCTACCTCCTTTGATTGGCTCCGACACCGTCGCCAGATGACTCATTACACCTGAAGAACTGCTTACTGAGCTGCACGATCGGCAACCAGGTGGGACGATTCCAGGGACGGAAGTCGTCCCGGGCGGGCCCCGCCCAACGCCCGCCCGGGAACACAGCCTCCTCCTTCGAGCCCAGCTTTCCTGAAAATGGAATTATATATGTGAAACACGTACCAAAGGCAAGGGTAATATTCCCCATATCGATTTAAATGATTCACAAATTCATATCCTTTCTACGTAAACAAGCATACCACCTGTCTAATTGCCTAATATTTAAGTCTGGGTACTATCTTGAACTGTCACTGATTACGACAAATTCGTTGAAAATACGACGCTAATACCAAATTGTCAAAAAATATCAAATATCCCTGATCCTGTTTGATGAAGGGCGAAGAAATACTACATATAAATTTCTCTTTATATATATATATATATATATATATATATATATATATATATATATATATATATATATATATATATATATATATTAGGTAATCTACCGGTTAAGGTAGATTTTTGGATGGACACAACTATCAAATACACATTTTGTGACTCCCCACCCAGAAAACTAATCTATATTAGGCCCCTCTTCATCTCGGTGTACTTCTTTCCTCCCTTCATCCCGTCCAACATCCCTATCCTGTTCCTACCCTTACCTCGCTTGCCCAACATTCTCAACTCTATTACCCTCTTCAACATTCCACTACCGCTCAATACGCCTTATATATATATATACTAATATATATATATATATATACACATATATATATATATACATGCATACATACATATATATAATATAAAATAGGTAATAATACGCAAAATAATAAAAAATAATAAAAATAAAACGAAAAAAACAATCCAAGTGCATTAATATGTTTTTTACCGAAGTAGAGGTCTTAGAGCTCTAATGAGGGATACAGCTGCCAATTGTAATTTAACTTAGTCAAGAATGCAAGAGCACAGTTGATGCTGAAATTTAAAATGTATTTATTTGGAGGGAAAAATGGCATTGACAGAACCTTGATTTTAGGGCACAAAGTTACTATCATTTTCGAAGCAAATGAAATTCAGATAATGTTTTGATTGGTAAATAATTCATCATTCAAAACATAACTAAAATTTCGCAATGATTGTTTCGAGCGAAATTAATTAATCATCACTTAATATTAGACAATGTTCAATCAGTAATCACATTTATTTCTAATAGAATACCATAGCAGATGTAATTCAGCTTCAGTGGTACGCTTGGGGAAAATTCGATGGTACATGAGATATAAGCGACCTCTAAAAATACACCAGACTGCGTTCACTATGGAAAGACTATATTAACTAACTCGGAACTAGAATGAATAAAATCAAAGAATGAATCTTCAACAGATTCCTCCCATCTTTACACTTGCCGTGTTTGCAGACAGATACGAATTCCTTTTGAAATGTTATATATATATATATATATATATATATATATATATATTGTTTATATTCTTTATTAGTTTTAGAAATGAAGTTCTTAATAACTTACTAGAAATGTCACTTCAGTTAAAAGGTACATAGAATTCATGATAGCAAAAAATATAACTCGGAAATTTTCTGTGTCATATAGGTGAGAATTAAGCTGAAGGATTAACGTTATTTATTGAGTGAAAATAATTATTTCAATGTCGCCATATCATGTCGAGGAAAATAAATAAAGATGATTTTATGTAACAAAAAAATGTATTTCCAAAAATCAAGCATCTAAATCCATAAAACAGATTAGGACACATTATGTTGTGGGCTTATTGAAACAAATAAATTCATTCTGTCAGATAATCCACTGTGTTTAGGAGCTTTATGAACAAATTAGGCTGAAAACAATTACTTTTAAATCCAATTTGCTTACTTCTTAAGTAGTATTGAAATTGACGCAAGATTTCTTAAAAAGAGAAAATTTAGGGAAATTCTTAAGTAGTATTGAAATTGACGCAAGATTTCTTAAAAAGAGAAAATTTAGGGAAATTAATACAAAATAACTAGATAATTGTAAAACAAACTAGTCAGGTGTGTGCATTTCACTATTGGATTCGCTGAATGTCGATTCCAATTACTACCGACCCCTAGCCTTATATCTCACAAACCACACATCTAAAAAGACAAGTAACAGGGGTCTCGGAAAAAAGGAGTAAACCAAGAATTCATATAGCCTTGTCATATAGTCTTTTAAATTAGAATCCAATAGCCATAAAATGTGGAATCTGAATGTAAATGGAAGTTTAAAATGAACAAGGCTCACGTTACGTTCGTGACTTAGAAATTCGGTAGGTTGAAAAACACCTTTTCATAAAAGTTACCAACATGAGAAATTACGTCTACTTCATGAAATCAACAATCTTCTTAAAGAAATCATTCGGGCCACTAAGTGTCAACGACGTAACACCAAAAACAAGAATTTCATTGAAATGCCATAAAAACATGAATGGAACTTACAAAGTTAATATTATTCACATTACATCATGAAGTTCCATCAAGTTGAGCCAAAACCGCTATATTTGAGGGTCACTAGCCTGTATAATATAATATATAGTATAATCGTGAATGTTTCAAATATTTCAATATTCCATCATACTCACCTCACATATATTCTCATCTGGGGTGCCAAACATGAATCTACGCTACGCTAAAGCTACACTAATATAGAAACAGAGCACGAGTCATGTATCACGAGTAGTCCGATTTTTTCGGGTAAGGATAATGAAATGCTTTTTAGCGTGATAACGATAAACTCTTTGACACAATTAACAGCATAGCCACAAGATTATCAGACGGCAGGGGTCGGGGGAAGAGGAATTGTGGCAATTTACAACGGTGGATCGACATGATGAAAATATCGACCGGCGATCGTGAGCGAAGGAGAGATTATGGATTGTCGGTTGGCGACGAGCATTTCGACAGATAATCCGATTTTTAACGCTGAGTGGAAGTTATACCACCGTTTCAAAAACAAATAAAAAAAATTCCCGTTATTATTTTTCGCTCCGTGATGTAATCCGACGTTTTTAAGAGTCTAGTCAACAATCGAAATCGTTACACCCGTAAATTTTAATTTGGTCGTCCCTACGCCACTAAACAAGAGATATTGGGGAAATTCGCTCGAATGGTACTGTTAAAGGTGCCAAGTTCATGATTGCCCATGTCTCCATCAGTGGGGAGGTTCGTCATTACTTTACAAGCCCTATCCAATTTAGCTGTAACGCTAGAAAATGATTTTTCTGTGTGTGCCACATTTCCAGATTTCTTCATTTGTTGAAATCTTTGCCATTGATATAGCTGTGAGAAATTAGAATGAAGTAAATAAAAAGGTTTTCTTCATGGAAGAACTACTCTAATTTCGTATTTGAAAGAAAGAAATCGAATTTTTTGGGAGGTTATTATAAAAGTAACTTCCCATGCCTCGATATTTAAATGTGTACGTTTCAATGCCTTTTCAGAAACAGGCCGTCTTGTTTATCTGGGGGTCTAAAATAAGAGAATTAAGTACAGACTGCGATGGACATAAAAAATGAGAACAGTTGCAGACGAAAAGGGGAGATTTACATGCCCTCCCATTAACAATCAAGTGACGAGGTCAAGTCTCCAAATTCATCCGTTGGTCAAATTACTTTCTGGAATTTTTCTAATATTCTGAATAATGTCACCTACCTCTCTTTCTATCGAGCGTTTGATATTTACAAAATAAAAATCCAAAAGGGATACTTCGATAAATTAATGAGGTTTAGGAAAACATTTGTGTCGATAGGATATAATTTGCTGTGTTGAAACAGATGAATATTATCACTTTTTTATTGTAAGTATATTTTAAATTTTGGGTGGGACATTTTTTTCCCGTAATTAATTTATAGGGTGATTGTAAATATTAAATGGCTTTCCATTTTTTTCGTACTGTTAATCACAGCTTTGAAGCGCAGTAGTGATTAGTGCCAGGGTCCAAAAACCAACCTTTACCTGGTAGATTTGTTTTTATACTTATAAACGTTGAGAAAAGAAGGATCACATGGTTAGGAGAATATTATTTATTATAATTAGGTAATCTACCGGTTAAGGTAGGTTTTTGGATGGACACAACTATCAAATAAATATTTGTAACTCCAAACAAAACCCAATCCAGCAACCTAAACTACATCAGGTCCCTCTTCATCTCTGTGTACTTCCTTCCTCCCTTCATCCCGTCCAACATCCCTATCCTGTTCCTGCCCTTTCCTCGCTTGCCCAACATTCTCCCCTCTATTACCTTCTTCAACAACCCACTACCGCTCAATAGGCCTTTCATCCTAGGGGAATATAAAAACCAAATACCCTGAATAAAGATAAAATTTTATCGTTACAAAACACGTAAACTAGAAAATCCTTTTCTAAGGACTATCCATCATGCACATGAACGTGAAATACGTGTCCACATTTCTCAGGGAATACAAGGCAATAAAATTGATCGGGAATATAAATAACGAGGAAATAATACTTCCTCATAGGAGTAGTTACCTATGTAAAATTATTATCAATGGGGAACGGAATTGAATGTACCAAGACAAAATAAGAAAAGCAGTGAGTGGTGTAGAAACCTTAGGCTACGTCAGCATTAAAATTATTATAAAAATACCGAAAAAAGAAGGAATATATCTAAAGCACTTCAGAATACCGAAGACAATATTGGAAAGAAAACATTTAATAACCGAGCATAAAAACCCAGAATGTGGTTCATAAAAATTTCATTATAATTTTGGCGATGGCCGGTTTGACGTACAAGGTCATTTATAAGATAAGAATTTATTCGGTTACGGATAATTAACTTTAAGTACGCATATTTTGTAAAATTCCTCTGAATATATCGCATGAGTCTCCCCCAGTTGGCCCCAAGCCCCCAATCGATGTCATTATTTTAAGGTTGTCTTATGGTTTATCCGTCTCGAGGATCGATTCTTTCTTAGCCCTTACTCTGACCCTAATTCTTGATAATTCTCATGAACAGAATTATTTTTACACTGTCAAATTTAAGAACTTCGGATTATCATCTGAATTTTATCCTTTCTTGTGGGTAACGCTCTCCATCTCTTTGGGCTGCGATCGTTGCATTCTTTCACACCCCCGTCGAAATAATTGCTTCAATAAGACCATCTCAAGTACATATTAAAGGTTTTCCTCAGGGTTATTTCTTATTTTTTTAACTAGGCCCTTTTGCCATAATTTTCCGTTATTAAAAGTGGATATTTTTATTCATTACAATAGCAATTCATTTTATTAGAAATTCATTGTTTCCTTTAGTGAGGTAATTATCCTTTTTTAATTGATTTTTTGGTAATTTACGAATACATTTCATTATGTTTTTATAGTTCTTCACTGATACTTCAAGTGCCCACAAAATTGTGGGCACTTGAAGTATCTGTTTGGATCAATGAATTGCTCAATAACTTTAAGGACATCCTCAATCAGCTAAGCGCGGAGAGCGACTTTTCGGTGGGTACGTTGATAGCTCTCTTTTCCTATGAAACGAATGACTTCCGTTGTTATTTCAATGAGCGAAAGCGAACAGTTTTGTTTGTGGAAAGTTCGGTGGTTTTAATTCCAAGCGACGACATAATTTATAGGCTTCTCCTTGACAGATAATATGGCGTAGTGGACGATTCAAGTGTTGTCTAGGAGTTGCGAACGCAGAATCATTAAGCGTCACCTCCGACCCGGTATCTCCCTTCTCGATTTTCTTTCCTCTCCCCTTTCAAACTGCTCGCCATCTTGTCTCTCCCCTCATTCTTTCACTTATCCTTTCCTCATCTCCTATGCCAGGAGACCTCTTACATCCATCCACCTTCCCCTTATCTGGACTCATCACCTCTTCAGGCCACCCCTCTCCAAATCCTCCAGAGGTTTCTATCGCATGCATAATGGTGGCCGTCCCCATCACTTATCCATGTGGCAGATCGTTTGGGCGATACCTTTCCCTTTATATCCGTCTCCTTGTAGAGAAACATTCCTTATGTCCTCGTGAGGCAAACCGACGGACTTGAGCATCTTATAAAAATTGTGCGTTTTAGGAGTCCATCTTTGGTTGATATTTTTTAAAATAATTGTCGAAGAAAATTTTCCGAGTAATTCTTGAGTATCGTGCCGACAGACTATATTCGCACGCCCAGAATCTTTCCACCATAATTTCAATGCCGAATAGAGGATATTTTCCGATTACTCATTTATGGAAATTGACATAGTGAGAGAGATGAAGTTTAAATCTCGTGACAGGTGACTGAATACACTAACCGCAGATTAATGTTTGCATTTAAGGTTAAAACAAATATAACCTCTTACTTACAACAGCACGGGTGCTTGGAAGAGATAGATATTTTATACTCGAATTGTAAGGCGACTCGTCTATACTTTTAATTATCCAAGGAACTTCTTAGTTTTTATGACAATCCTCAATTTTCGTGCACAGAGGTGAAAATTACTCTGTGAAATATCCAATATTTCATAATCATTTATCGACAATTCAGTTTTTGGGATACACTAATTCCTGCAAACGAACTGTGTCGGAAGTAAATTTTTGCCAAGGTAAAGAATTCACCCCCAGAGATGTGACATAGTTCTCCATGTTGCGTGAAATTTCTTATAAACATCAGTCAGCATCGGAACCCTTCGTAAATTAACATTTTTTATGGCATTTTAATGGCATAAAATGTATTTCTAAGTAAAAAACGAAAGAGCTACCGTGTCCGTATATTGATTTAGAGATTCCCTAAATGTATTTTGAACCACTCGGGTGCAGAACATGCCTCCTTTTGTCCATTATCGATATATCTATTTCCACCGAAATTTGAAGATACTAGCTGCGTAAGCTATTGCCTTTGTCGGAGATACTACACAGAGACTAAAAGAGTAAGGTGTAAAAAAATTATCTTAGACACCACAGAGAGAGAAGACACAGACATTTTTAATGCAGCTTTTTGGGTTGAATTGTATGAAGAGTTGCTAGCGTTTACAATCGACGGGTAAATTGTAGTAAATTTACCACACCTCTCCACATTTTCAACTAAAGCTATTTAATGCCAAACATCTCTGAATTATTTCCTATACACAAAAATGTTTTCAAATGAGTCGTAATTATGGAATATGGTCATTTTATTTTCCATCATCTCTTCTGTGAATAATATATGCATAATATCTAATGTGGAAAATTACAATGATCACACAGTTAAAAAAAACAGCAAATTGCTAGTTCATTTTGTGACGAGATTTCCATGAAGTTTATTAAATAGCAATAATTGATCAACTCGTGTATAAACGTGCAATTATCAAAAGAAAAAAATATGGGGACATCACTTTATAATTCTGCTCCGAATAATTTCGCTCGGAAAATTCCATAAAATGATTGCATGTCATTTATGCCCTTCGGCAAAATAAAAAAGCTTTTTGAATTATGAACCAAACACTTTTTGGAATCGGAAAACAAATTCTACATACCACAAGGCAAGATTTTGCAACTGTACGGTTTTGTAACTTACTGAACCAAAAATTTTAAGGTAGTTGACCCGCGACTACACTACCATTGCGTTACCTTAGTTCATATATTAGTAACGAGGGATAAAAAATAATTAAACATGCCATCATATATAGTTCGTAAACATAGTGTTTTCAACCATTTTGAGGTTCTAATTAATTTTCGAAACGAGCCGTAAAACTTATTTCAGACTAACTCTGATGGGCAAATTTTTTATATTTTGCATATTCTTATATTGATTAATATCATTTAATGAATGCGTACGTGCTATCATGTTAACGCTCGTTAAAGTCGCACATTGCGCAAATAATATGAGTTGTTCGTATGAACGATAAGTATTTCTTTGCGTACAATCTTAATTCTTCTGGAAGTAGTACTCAAATGCCATGCCAAAGGACATGCTAAGTTTAATTAGTTGTTTTAAAAAAATGAATGAACGTTTTTGGAAGTAATTTATCACTTTTACAACAGAATTACTATATATTAAACTTTTTTGCGACGCTACATTTAATTAAGAAGGTTAGGATGCCATATTTAAGCAAAAATTCGAAAAACACAACTGTCAAATGCCTTATTTAAGCTGTGGATTATTCCATATAAATAAACTATGGAGAATAGTTAAAAAAAACTTTGGGTTTGAATAAAATCATGAAGAAAAAAGGCCTTTGAAAATGAGGATAATTTCGCTGGATAAAATTCAGTGTATTTTTTCTCGGTTGAAAAAAAACGGAAGGATCCTTTTTTGCTTCAAATTTACACACAAAAAAACGCCCCCATAAATTGTGTGTATTTATAATTCATGTTCTCTGAGTTATTTCTCAAATTCTCGATTTAAAGCATATTTAGGGTAATATATATATGAATAAAAGCACATACACAAATCAAAAAGAAAATGTTAAATGATTCTGTGGTTAAAGCAGATACAGTAAATGAAACTCATTTGTAATCGGGCTTCGTCCAAAGTGGAAAGCCCAAAGGAAAATTGCATTGGGTATTTACAGATTTGTGACACAGAAGACGTACACAAAAAAGATATCATGTTCCAAAAACTGAATACCGCCACGTCTGAAAGTGCTTGCAACCAAATAACACATATTGATTTCGCCTGGAAGCACTAAGTCTTTAATTCAATTTGAACCCCATTCTCATAAAGGAGATAACTTCAGGCGTCACTTTGTGGAAACGATACATATTTGCAAAAGAAACATTTGGTTTTTTTCACATAACATTTTTTAATCACTACCTAGATTTTGACGCTCCGCGTCATCATCAGGTGGCATCCGCGTCACCGTGCTCCGCGTCATCATCACACGTCAAAATCTAGGTAGAGATTAACATATTTTATGTGGAAAAACCAAGTGTTTCTTTTGCAAATACCCATTCTCATAATAAACGAAACTCTGTTATCCACACTTACATATGATCACAATACTATAATGTTTGGGTTATTTTTCGTTATTTTTTTAATTTCATTTTTTAAATTTTATTTTGTTATTGATTTCATTGTTTTTTAAAGTTTTAATGGGTTATTGTAGAATCATAAACATAAAAAATATGAATAAAGACGTATCGCGCCAATTCTATGTTATCATGCATTGTACCATATTTCATCAACGTTAATCAATCTTCATAATTGAAGTTGAATACTATTTATCTTTAAATCACTCCCTTGCGTGAGACCGACATGAGTAATTTCTTCGGCAAAAATCTTTTTTATCAACCAACGCACCACTATGCCACACCATATTAACGAAGATTGCTCTCTCCATAATGATCAAACAAAGCTGCTGTCCATTTTCGATAAGGAAATTTAATTACCAAATGAAATTTCAAACCTGAAGTTTATTATTTAATTGCCACCGCAGCCGCGCGTGTATTAATTGGAAAGCCTTCCCCCGGTATAAACGACACATAAGCATCCCCATCGAATGCCAGGGGAAAGTTCCCTCGTAGGTGAGACTATGCCTTAAAAATTTCATCGTGAAAAAAATGCCCACTGTAATTTGTGGAGAGGGTAAAAAATTCTTCCCAAGGAGGAAAAGGAGGGAGGGGGGAAGGAGAGAGAGAGGTGAGAGGGGGGTCTTCAATTTTCAAAGCTCGGGATGATTAAAAATTGAATGATGCCGAATTCCCTAAAGAATTCATCCTAAAATATTCAGGGCGACACTTGGGAGGAGGATGCAGTCAGTCGCCCCACGGGGTCGGAGAGAGGGGAAGGAAAAGTGCGCGGTGGCCAGAGAGGTCAAAAAATTCGACTTCTCATCGATGCGGACCGCAAAGATGAATAATGATGAGGTGGCCGAGAAGGGATTGACGGGAAGGAGGGTGGACCACGGAGGGAAAGGAGAGCGCAAAGGAAGGAGCGGGGGAAGGGGTTGAGGGGGGTGGATGGCGGAAGAAGGCGTCTAGGGGTGGGGAAGGGCCGGGGAGGAAGTGAATGAGTCCGAGATTGAGGAAAAGAGACCCCACCAGCAGTCTGAGAGGAATAGGAAGCGGTCTGTGTGTCATCAATCCCATTCATAACCTTCCCCATGAAAATAAGCCCCGTCAGCGAAGCGGCACACATTCTCCCAGAGGTGGCCTGTAATGAGATTTCCCTGCCCGAAATGCAAACATTTTTGCAACAAATTTGCGTTACTATCATATTTCTTTGAGTATTCCAGTCGGTGCAATCATTCTAGCAACGATAGTAGAAAAAGAGGCCCAAAGGCGTAAAAAATAACACTTATTTCATGTTTTATGGTATAAGAGAAGATAAATGAATACGTATACATATACAAGGGAGCAACTTAAACGTAATTCCTCTCTCACTAATATACTCCTCAGACTGAATTTGTGCATCTTTACCAGCCTTTAAATACCTAGTACAAATATTCACAAACTCGTTAGTGAAACTTCTTTTGACAATAGAACTCTTTGAAAAAAAGACAAACGAAAATTCCGGAAAATACAATTTCGAGTGGGTAAATGAAAAAATATTTTCAATAAAGTTTGATATTTATACATATCTGTACTTTCTATCACTGTCAAATTGACAGGAAAATTAGAAATAAGTATTAAAAGCAAAACAAAATAGTTTCTGCGTGCTTGAGGTTGACGAAGTATTTTTGTAATTGATTTACGCACATTATAAAAAAGCAAGTCTGAGATACGAGTAAGTAGAATACTCCAAGTGGCTCACTGAGAAGCAGATAGGCATAATGTCCAGTCAGCGAGGTCCACGAAATAAAACCACGACCCTTTTAAATACCTAAACTTGACATTTTGACCCTTCCATCACATAAAGCCTACAGAATTGGCTCCAGAAATTACATTTTCCCCCGTTCTAGCTGTCCAAAGCAGGTCCTGTCGCCCTCTCCAAAATAGTGCACTCCACAAAGCAAGGCTAATTAAAGTTCATGGTTATAATTCAAGAGCTAAATGCTGAGTGATTGCTGCTTCCAATTGCAAAATTGCGAACATTTTAATGTTACCGTAAAACGATGCTAAACTTACAGTTTTTCTTGAGCCACGAAATAAAAAATAAAATCCCCAGAAACGGGTATGGATTTAAACGTCTTTGGAAGGTAACATTGACATTTTATTCAAATGCAATTAACAAAAATTGGTGATGCTCAAGAAGCCAGTAATAAGATGAATGATCATTAGCATAATTCAAGATCTAGCCGAAACTTGTGGATGTTTTTAAGTATTTGAAGTATTAAGGTTAAAGTTGTCACTTTTTTCGGCTCAAAAATTTAATTTTCAAACTTCATTATCATCTCAAGTATGATCCACGGTTTACTTGCAGTTTTCCTACCTACTCTGTTCATATTATATTATATAAAAGGCTCCAATGTTTCTTCTACTTTACCCTTCTTCCTGTCTAAACTAATATATTTTCTCATTTTCTCCTGGTACTGCTTCAATATCGTCAAACTAAATATTTCTACCTTTCATTTGCTCAAACCATACGAGTTCGTACCAACCTCGATTTCCCTGTTTTATCCTCCTCGATCTGAAGTTACAATTTAATTGTTATGAATTATGATCTGAATCTGTGTCCGCTTCCGAAAAACTATGCGAATTAATCGCGCTTTTATTTCATTCCTGCCTGATAATAATGTAGCCTAACAAATCTTTCTGAATTAACTTTCATTTTCCCTGTATATCAACGCATACTGTGGTGTCTAAACCATTTTTTCGTTATGATTAAGCTCTGAAAATCATTTTTCCGGCAGAACTTAATTGCTTTCTACATGCGGCCATTCCTTGCTCCAAAACCGTAGTCCCCTATCTAACAACCATCTCTTCCTGTGCCTATCGTTGCCTTGCAATTCTTCCACACTATCAGAAATATTTCGTTACAGGAACACCCGAATTTTACTCCATAATATTTCTGGATAGCATGTAGAATAGAAAGACACTTAAGTTAGTTCATCGTTTCCTTCGTACCTATAATATTCTATCAGTCGCTTGCTCTGTGTTTATTACGCTTCCTCCCCCCATGTTATTCAATGTAATTGCCACTCTCCGCCGGTTCTCTTACCATCCGCTGTATATTTCTCCATAACAAACGTAATACCTATATTAAAATCATGACCATTAACAAAAGGAGTAAAAGAATGGCAAATGACTACTTAGGGAATGATCAGTTTGGGTTTACGAAGAGGAGAGGTCCGCACGGTGCCACTGCATGAGATCACTATTTAACAATTTTTTAGAATACAATCAGGACTTATTTGCTTGTTTCGTAGATTTTGAAAAGGGCTTGAGAGAGTGTATTGGGAAAAACTAATGAATATATCGTAGAAAATAGGAATAGATTAGAGGGACAGGAGTAAAATTCGCAACCTGTGCGTCTCACACTGCACATATTCGGTTGAGTGAATTGGAAATTAAGTGCGAAAGATATGGGATGAGAATCAGTATAAATAAATCAAGGAATATGCAATTTTCCAGAAAGACAAAGATTAAGCTAAGCCCTAAAATTTGAGAGCAAAAACTAGAGCAGGTGGAACAGTTTACATACATCGGAAGCGTTTTGGACAACAAATAAATGAGGAAGTACTAAGCATGGTGGGTGAGGAGAGGGATTTGTTGAGAGAAATCCTATGGAGGCAGGAAAAATTTATGAAGGGCGTATTGATCGGAAGTAAGATGTTGAAGACTGTAAAAGAGGGGAGAATGATAAGCAAACGAGAAAGGGGCAGGAATAGGATAGGAATGTTGGGCAGGATGAATGGCGGAAGGAAGTACACAGAGATGAAGAGGGACCTGATGTAGATTAGGTTGCTGGATTGGATTTTGTTAGGACAATTCAAATATTTATTTGGTAATCGTGTTCAATTTAAAACATTCATCAACCGGTATATTACCTAATAAATAAATATCTGATCAATGTAAAATAACTTTTGTTCAATCAAATCATGAAACTCACATATTCACGAAATTCACGACCCCTAAAATACTTCGGTTCAGTATTGTATGAATTTAAGTTTTTTCTATGCCATGGCGTTTAAGTACGGAAAAAAAGCTGTCAAACTTTTTAAATGAATGCCGCTTATAACACAAAACAAATTTCATAAAATTAAATTGAGCGAAAACATATTACAAATAGTTTATAGTGAGATATCTCTTTCCTGGTCGGAAATCGCCAGAAAACACGAAGAGGGAACGGGAAAAAATGTGAAGCATATTTAAAGCGGATACGGGAGTATATGAAGAGAAAACGAATAGGGTGATGGGTAGATGGAATGGCTGGTGCGTACAAGCATACGACGGAGGGTGTAGGGGGAGCGAGAGGGAAGTAGGGCGGGAGCGGCGGGGCAAGAGGTTTGGCAGGCTCCGAGGCCGACAGAGGCACAGAAAATAAACGATAGGGCTAGTTGGGGGTATAAAGTTTTCAAGGCTATGGGAAGGGTCGGGAGAAAGGTGGAATGAAAAGGTAATTAAGAAATTTGTTTTTGTTCTTCGCTGGAGAAGGATGCGTGTACGTCCGTGTGTGTAAGTGGGTGGGTGGCCCAATGCTCCTCCTACAGCAGAACTCAGGGATGGCTAGTGGGAGCTTTTCGATTCAAGGCGGGCGATTTCTTCATTTTTCTTCAAAGGAGAGTCGGGAGGATTGAGTGTTTTAAGCGAATATACGTTGAGAGGAGTGTGAGGCATGTGGACTTGAGTTTTTTCCTCTCTCTATGCGGTAAGAAGAAAACTATGGGCATATTGCCAGTGAACGATTTTTAGTTTTCCATGAAGGATACAGTTGCCTCTTGTCTTTCAACATTGGAGTTATTTATGACTGAGATGTCGGCAATCAAAGAATAGTCACAATTGCGGTTACTTCCATTTTACGAGGCGCATTAATGTTTGCTCGCGATATGTTTCACAAGTCTTCCAACTATGCAACTTGAGATCCATCACATTATGGTTTGAACGGAAATGATTTCATTAAGGCATTTTGCTTAAGGATGTTCCCGTCACCTTAATTGGCCGTTTATAGGCAAGGAAGTTAAAATATGATAGAAGTAAAATTGGTAGCAACGTCAATCGAATATATTTTTGAATTGACAATATTCTTCCTTAACGGTTCATAGAAACTCGAACCACATATCTTTATCACGTCACTTTTTATGAAAATTCTAAATCCCCTTACAAAGGTCAACATCAATTTTGTCACACTCCTGAGCCTAGTGCCATTTAAATATTACATCGTCCTTCATCAATTTCAAACCTCTTCGGCACCATCTTTAGAAATCTGCCCATTTATTCTTTTGAATGGGAACTGAAAGGATATCAAAATAAATGCATATTATTTAAGCACTTTTTGAATTTCTAACTAAGCGCCATCAAAATTTTGAGATAAAATATTCCCTCTGCTCTAGGAGAATCGAGCCATTTGATGACAAGCGAAAGACGGATATCACTAAGAGTGCAAATATAGCCCCATAATAGTACAAAAGGGCCTCAGAACTCGGTCTCATTTTTCATAAGAATTCCAAGTTGCTTCTCATTTGCAATTCGCATATTTTTCACGCTACTCCTTCGTGTTTGGATAGGTAAAATGTTTCAAAATCAGACCATCATTTACCTCGTCATGACCGATTTAAGCAGTCATTAACGATTCATGTGGTTCGGGTAGCCTTGCGGTAAACTTTAGTATTCATCAAGAAAACAAGCATAATAAGTTAGAATAAGCAATATTATATTGATAAATTAAGGCACTGTCAGTATTTGTACCATAACAGTAGCGCAGGTGTACGAAGGCAAGAGAGAGAGAGTTGCTCTCCCAATTTCCGAAGTCCAAACCCATTATTATCGTCGAGAAGCTATATGTAAATTAATTGATGGTGGGAGTCATATATCTTGGCTAAGTCATTACCGAGTATTACTATTATATCAAATTGTATGATGTCACTGGCTCTCACCACCGTTGTATTTTATGATTTATTTACTACCGTCAAATTATTTCACTATCATTTTTATCCTGCAAAGGTTTTGACAAAATATTCAAATTAAATAAGATTCCCTTTCTTAGACCGTTGTAACTCTATGTAATCGAAATGAAAATATCCTTCAGTTCACGAAGTAAAAGACGCTTAGGTGTAAGTAAGAAAATTATGATAGCACATAAAGTTAGCAACTATGATAGGGTTCACTTTTTCCATTGTATGCAAAGCATAAGGTTCATACGATCCCTATCCCAATATCCTGGCAACGATACTGTGCCCCTCTATGCATTAGCAAGATGTCCATTTAGAACAAACCGGTAAAAGGTCGATTCTTAAGACAGTATTAGGACAAAACATTCAGATTTTCGGGACCCTCTAGCAACAATTAACATATATATTTCAATCTATATTTTTCAATAAGTCGTCTGATTGAGTCGGCTATAAATGAAAACCAAACATATCTTACTCATTGCCTACTTCACACAGGTTTCTTTTTGTGCATCCTCTCTTCTCTGCTCTTAGCTTGAAAGAGCCCCACAAAATCTTTACATTCGTCGGCACCGCAACAATGGCAACGGTCGGCGCAGATCTTGCAACTGCCACGAGGGCAAACATACGATCCATATTTGATCGGAGTCTCCCGCACCTCCGAGAAATAACTCACACGGAATGAAGAGAAACGGTTAGGGCGAATAAATAATGGCCCTTGCTCTGGAATTCGGTTTGGGCGGCGTTCATCTCGCGAAATCCACCTCCTGCCCCGCCGTCGTTCCCCGCATATCCAGATCCCCCAGAACCGACTCCCTCTATCCATTCTGCTCACTGAGCTGCGCCTTCCTCAATCCCTGACCCCTCCTCCACCCCCCGGCTCGTTCACCCGGTATTCCCAACCACGACCCTGCAAGCGACCGAACTATCAACCTCCCGCAACCCAACTTGCCCCCTCGCAAACTCTCCCGTACTCCTTCCCGAAAAAAGAAAACCTTCCCATCCCCCCTAAATCCCCATTTCGCCGTCCTTCCTTTATTTGCACGTCCGTCCGTCCGTCCCGCAGGTGCACTCCGAATACCCACCTCTCTTCGGTTACGCGCAACCCTCAACTTCCCAGCAATCCCCTTTTCTATTGCCATCCCCAGAATTTTCCCTCGGCGAGCTGGAACCGGGGGGTGGGGGGTCAGTGGGAAGGATAACCCTACTTGCTTTTTCATGTGTGCCGCGCTGCTGTTCTCTCCAGCATCCCCGAACAACCACTCACCTGACTTACCTATTCTCCCTCAATACCACCGCTCCTCTTACTCAATACTTTCTCTTCTCTCATAAGTTATTGGCCGTGCTTATTCTTAACTCACTCCGGACATTTTATCCTTACTGTTCCCGTTGGATGAATTAATGTTACCCCCACAGCTCGCTTTACCCTATCCTAGGACCTTCCCTTTATCAGTTATTCACAAGGCCTGAATACACGATAGCAAAAGACTGCTCAGAAATGTGAGCAGTATTGGCAAGGACCTTCCCTAATGGTCTTTCCTAACAGTCCGCCGTTTTGCGAATTAATCAAGGTGACCAGTAAAGCGATGGCAGAGGTGGAACCTAAAATAAAAAAATACTTTTCCAACAGATTAATCAACTTCGTCACTGCGCGCAATACAAATCATTAACTAAATACTAATTGCAGCCATAAAATAATATATAATAACGTACTTTGAATCAAGAGAGGAAATAAACCGTAATCTGAATGGTATGAAGATGATTACAGCTTATTGAAAGTTCATCGGAAACGGGAAAACACACGAGGGAGAGAGAATATTTTGCCCCGAAGAGTTATAACTTATTTTTTTTGCCTGGGTGGTTTTAGTGTTTGGAAACTATATACTTTTTCTAAACGAGATAATCATGTATATATTCATCTTTAAACGGCGTACTACGCATATAAAATAATTTTTTGTTTCTAAACTTTATTTGTTGGTAGGCGGAAATCTTACAGAAATTGGTGCACCAGGTTTCCGTTCGATGTGAAAGACATATTTGTGAAGGATATAACTAATCTAGAGGGAGACTATCGTCAATAAGAATCGATTACTTCAGACAAAAAACAAAATCGAATAGATTACGAAAGAGTTGGAAAGATAATTCTGCCCATGATCAAATAAATAGGAAGGATTTCAGATATCTTCTGTCAAATATAATAATTACGAGAATAGTTAAGCCCAATATTCCTTAGTCACACTATTCTTCTGGCTGGCATCATAGAAATAACGATGAAAAAAAATATCCACAGAAGATGACAAAACCAGAGGCTTTAAATATACTATTAGAAGACTGCGTTAAAATAAAAAAATAGGAAGTTAAGACAAATGCAGAAGAGAATGCAAGGGAGTGAGATGTAAAACAAGCTTAGGGTTCCTCATAATCTTATTTCGGTAATGAGTTTTAACACATTAAATAATTAAGAAAAACCTAAAACTCAACCTGCCTACCTAAAATTCATAATTAGGGCACGCGGCATCTCCAGCACTTTCTTTGAATTTGTCAAAAACAAGAACCCTTGTGTTTAAACGCTGGCTTTAACCAAGTGGACTTGGTCGCAAAGCAAACGAGTATAAATACTAGTGGCATTGTATGTACCGTATTTCGTCAAAACTTCTGATTTCTTTAAATCCCGTAAAATTTTAGTGTATAAGGACGCCTCGGTAGCTTAATTGGCTAAAGCACTCGGCTGGATGTGGAGAAATGTCGGTTCAAATCTCGGTCGAAGTAAATGATGCTTAACATTTTAAATTGATGCATATACAAAATAAGTTTGACTACACTCGTGTGTGTATATATATATATATATATATATATATATATATATATATATATATATATATATATACACACACATATAATTTAAGGCATAAATTAAACACTGATTTCAGAAAAGGTATAATTTACTCTCAATTACATTATAAGAAAGGGATTTTAAATGCCATATTACTGTTATTCGTGTGACATTTACTCTGACTGAAATGATGTGGAACGAGAAATATTAGAGTTGATGCATTTACCACCCAATTTTATCAAAGACCATTTTACCAAATTTGATATCATGCTAACATGCACCACTGCTTAGAGCCACACTTCTCAATTAAAAAGCATTTCCATTGAATTCTGATTTTATTTTAGAAATTATATTTTCACTGCCATTAATTTATCTCATATGAAATAAATCTTAAGGGGAATAAGAAAAAGTACGCAATGATCATGTTGATTCACAAGTCGCTAAAACAAAAAATGTTTGTAGCATTTTTGCCTAATACTTTTTTTTATCGTACCGCAACTCCAAAAAAGAGCCCTTGAAAATGGTATGATTTGAAGGGCTGGCCAAAATGATGATTATGCATTCATTTTGGGTTGATAATTTAAATAATCCCTCCCATGGACTACAACCTTGTCGTGGTGGAAGGGCTTGTGTGTTCCGATGACCCCTAGAGCTGTGCTGGCGGGAGTAATAATAATTACTCCTGGAAGGGTCACCCATGCCAGATAGGTCGAAGGTTAGGAGCCAGACGAAAGGTAGTCCACGCAGCGTCTGTTCCTCAGTGAGGCGGCTGCAATGGCGTCTGACCCCAGTGGGGCGGCCATTAAGTGATGGTGTCACGTTAAAAACACTATTGAGGAAGGCAACGGGAAACCACCTCAATTATGATTCCCAAGAATATTATGATGGGCACTATAGATAATATGAGTCCTAGCAACTACGGGACTCGGCCCAAGAGGCCGTGTGTCGTGCCCGGCAGCGGGAGAGGCAAGGCTTCCGCGGTCGTCATCCCACGAAACCCTTGCAGGGAAGAAATAACTTCAGCAGGACAGAAGACTCAGAAGAAGGCGAAAGTAGTAAGAATAGGAACCTGGAACGTCAGGACAATGTTGAGGAGAGGCAAATTAGAAAATATTAAGCGAGAGATGGAAAGAGGTAACATAGATGTTTTAGGCCTCTGCGAGGTGAGATGGAAGGATAGCGAGGATTACTGGAGTGACAATTATAGAGTAATATACAGCGGCGGGGACGAGAGCCAACGAGGGGTTGCCGTAATTTTAAATAAAGGGGTAGGAAGAAGCGTAGTTAACATAGAGCAAGCGACAGATAGAATTTTACTCGTAGAGATTAAAGCAGAGCCGACGAACTTGGTCATTATTCAGGTATACATGCCACCGAGCAACCACAAGGAGGAAGAAGTCGATAGGATGTATGATGAGTTAGAGGATATCATCGCGAGTGTTCCTGCAGGGAAACATTTGATAGTGATGGGGGATTGGAATGCGACGGTAGGCGAAGGAAGAGATGGTGGTGAGGTGGGGGACTATGGGTTAGGCACGAGGAATGAACGCGGAGAGAAAGCAATTGAATTTTGCAGGAGACAGGGGTTAGTCATCACTAACACATGGTTTAGACACCACAAAAGGCGTAGATATACATGGAAAATGCCAGGTGACTCAGAAAGGTATCAGTTAGATTATATTATGGTTAGGCACAGGTTTAGGAACAGTGTGATAAATTCGCACAGTTTCCCAGGAGCGGATGCGGACTCTGACCACAATTTAGTTGTAATGAAATGTAATGTTCGTTTCAAGAAGATAAGGCAAGGGCGGCGGGTTAAAAAATGGAATTTAGGAGCAGTAAATGAATTAACGAGGAAGGAGTATCAGGAGGCTGTAGAGAAAATGATGGATGACGGTAAAGAACTGAGTGCTATCGAAGAAAAATGGGAATGTATCAAGAAAGGGATATTGGAAGCCGCTAAAGACACTATAGGAACCGTTAACGGGAAAAGGATAAGGAAACCATGGGTAACGGATGAGATGATTGCAAAGATGGATGAGAGAAGAAGATGGAAAAATGTAAACACAGAGTTAGGCAAAATGAAGTACAAAGAGTTAAACAATAAATTGAGAAGAGCCACAAATAAAGCAAAAGAAGAATGGTGGAAAACGCAATGCGAGGATATGGAAAGTTTACAGAAGAAGGGTGAAATTGGTGCTCTATACAGCAAGGTTAAGTTATTATCGGGAAGTAAGAAGACAAGATCTGTGCTAACAATTAAAGATAAATGGGGTAAGATAATAGTTGAACCAGGAAAAATCCAAGAGAGATGGAAGGAATATATAGAAACACTGTATGGTAAAGAACTTAGGCCGACAAAGTTAGACATAGAAAAGGAACATGACGTAGAAGAAGATAGCTTAGGTCCAGGCATACTCGACGATGAAATAGAAAGGGCATTAAAGGAGATGAAAGCAAATAAGGCTGTGGGGGTGGAAAATATTCCTGTAGAAATGTTGAAATGGTTAGGGAAAGGTGGGAAGAAGGCCGTATATGGACTGATTCGTAGTATCTATGAGGAAGGAATCTGGCCGGAAGATTTTGTGAGATCGGTGTTAGTTCCTATTCCAAAAAAGGCAAAGGCTTCGTCATGTGAGGATTACAGAACAATAAGTTTGATATCCCACGCAGCTAAAGTTATTCTCAGGATCATCAACAAAAGGATAGAGAGTAAGGCAAATGATTACTTAGGGGATGATCAGTTTGGGTTCAGGAAAGGAAGAGGTACGCGTGATGCCATTGCAGTAATGAGATCACTAGTCGAGAGGAATATAGAATACAATCAGGACGTTTTTGCCTGTTTTGTAGATTTCGAAAAAGCGTTTGATAGAGTGAATTGGGAAAAATTAATGCGTATATTGCAGAAAATAGGAATGGATTGGAGGGACAGGAGACTGATCCGCAACCTGTACATGTCTCAGACTGCTCAGGTGCGAGTGGGGAACGGAGAGTCCGGATGGGCAGTGTTAGGAAGAGGTGTAAGGCAGGGTTGCCCATTGTCACCGGTACTGTTCAACGTATATGTAGAGGAAATGATTATAGAGGCATGGGAAGAACTGGAGGTAGGAATGAAAGTCGGAGGGGAATTGGTAAAATCGGTTAGGTTTGCTGATGACCAAGCATTAGTTGCTCAGTCAGCCAAGGGGTTGCAAGCACTGCTGAGTGAATTGAAGGTTCAGTGCGATAAATATGGGATGAGAATCAATATTAATAAAACAAAGGTTATGCGATTTTCCAGAAAGAAAAAGGCTAAGCTAAATATTAAAATAGGCGGGGAAAGAATAGAGCAGGTAGAGCAGTTTACATATCTCGGAAGTGTTTTGGACCAATACGGTCAAAGTGGTAGGGACGTAAGGAGAAGAATTGCGCTAGGCAAGGAGGCTTTCTCAAGGAGGAGGGAGTTGATGACGGGGACGTTGAGTAGGGACGTTAAGACAAGACTCGTAAAAACTCTGATATGGAGCGTAGCTATGTACGGCGCGGAAACGTGGTCGCTGAAGCAGGAGGATAGACGTAGATTGGAGGCTTTTGAAATGTGGGTGTGGAGAAGAATGGAGAAGGTGAAATGGACCGAAAGGAAAACAAATGAGGAAGTACTAGAAATGGTGGGGGAGGAGAGGGGTTTGTTGAGAGAAATCCTATGGAGGCAGGAAAAATGGATGAAAGGCGTATTGAGCGGTAGTGGAATGTTGAAGAGGGTAATAGAGGGGAGAATGTTGGGCAAGCGTGGCAAGGGTAGGAACAGGATAGGGATGTTGGACGGGATGAAGGGAGGAAGGAGGTACACCGAGATGAAGAGGGACCTGATGTAGATTAGTTGCTAGGTGGGGAGTCACAAAATGTTTATTTGATAGTTGTGTCCATCCAAAAACCTACCTTAACCGGTAGATTACCTAATAATAATAATTTAAATAATAAAGGAAGCATTCAGTTGAATTGATAGATAGAATGACTTACAGCAAGTGTCAATTTTTTAAGAAATCAACCGCCATCGCTGATCTTTTACGCTATGCATATGTGTACACAATTTCAAGAATTGATAATAGCGGAGACAACGATTCAACAACCTGCCCTTCGATTTCACAGGTGAAGTTATTTATCATGACATGATAAAGTAGAAGAGGTGGAGAAATATGCTTGAAACCCTAATTTTCCTCGCAACTCCGGAACTAGGAAAAAGTGTACAGCTGATGCAACAAAATCTCTCGGCATATAATTGCACATGAAACTTTTTATAGAGGAACCGGTCACTGGGAAATAAATTGTTCAGTCATAATTATTTGAAATAAATCGACTATTAGAGCAAACATGGAGGTAAGCATTTTTCAAAAAGGTCACTGCCTATTCAATTAGCAAGATCGGCAAGAATATGCATTTAGAAGGAAATGTGAACAGGTTAGCGTAGTACCTTTACTTTTGGTATATTAATTTTTTTTATTGCAAGAAATAAGAAATGACAAATATTCCCTCGAAATCATTCCGCCACTATCTACTTAAATTTTTCAGCCAACAAGCTCTTTTGTGGAGACTTCATAAAGAATATTTTAATCAAAAATGACTAAATCCAGAAAGGGGAACGCAAAACTGATTCGACGTAGATGCGGTATGAATTTCACCGTAATATAAAACATTCCAATATTAAAAACAGGGTTGATGGGATGCGCACAAAACAAAACCGTAGTTTATTTTTCTTCCTCAACATGCCCTCGAGTTTTTAGTGTAGCAAAAGGACTTTGCCCTGCAACTCTTCTCAATCACCTATTCACTTCCATGCATGCACACGCATATACGCATACATCTATGAAGGCATTTTTTACAAAAATTTGGACAAATAATAAACATGCATGCATTCAAGGAATAGCAATTATTCATAATTTCGTGCTTATAATCACAAAATCCCTATGTTACGTAACACATTGTGTCTTCAAATTTTATTACGCTGGATATCATAGATTATGGTATCCGATGGTATATATATTCCCCAAAATAAAACACAAATCTACCAAACACATTTACCTCTTATACTCTCCTATATTCTACTCATAGAAAAACTCTCAAATCCGCTCTGCAATATTTTATACCACTCTTCTTCATTCCAAATGCTCTACATAACTCGGATTATCTTTTTCTCTCTACCGAATTTCTCTCAATTAAAGAGGAAAACTCTGGGAAAATAAACTTTAACGTGTTTGTAGTCTTACTTCTCCTCGCCTCCCGACCTACCTCCATATTGTTCAAAATTTTAGAAAGAACTCAGTCTTTAATTATACTCTAATTATTAAACTTTAGAGACAAAAATGGGAAACGAAAGAGACGATGAAATAATTTTATGACCTCTGAATTTTTTATGCAGTCTGTTTGCAGCTGCGATATTTATGGAAGTACTTACAGCAGTCCGATCCATTATTTCAAGTGCGCCTTGGTTAATTTATTTTCATTCGATATTCTAGCTTTTTATTAAAACATTTTTTTTCCGCCTTCCATCGTGCAGTGCTTAGTGACGTTGTGCTTCCTGAAACCCACCTCGAAAGAAAATGTACTCCGCCCAACAATCACTTCTTCCTAGACCGTTTTATTACCATGTTGATTTTCACCCAAACATTTTCTAACATATTTTTAAATTGAACATCATTTCAGAGATATTTATTGCCCCTTTTTTCAGGAAAGACACCTCAAAATGAGAATATATTCCATACACGTGGGTTTCCTAAATAAAATGTAAGGAAACACATCCGATGAGTCGGTAAATAATTTACTGTCCAATCAGAACTTTAGTTTGTAATTAGATAACATTTTCTACTTGAGCGTAAAAAGAGGCTTCCTTTAAGCACCAATTAATTTAAAGTTACCAATTTAAGGAATATAAATCCATAGAAAGAAAAAGTATGAATCACGACGATGATTGTAGAATTTATAACTTTTTAAAATAAAAAATAACCACATTTTGTCAGAACTATATTGCATCATGAACAGATGCATCTAGCGTTTACGTTGTGAAGCTAAAAAATAGCTAACACCTCGAAATCAACACATCAATACGATACACTTTTGAAGCTATCGACCACATGCCAGAATTTCAACTTAACCGACTGTCACCATGAATGGAAGGCAGAAGCCCACAATAATTTAAAATATGTTAAAGCAAATTTGTTTCTTCTAGCATCAGCATTAGCTTTTATATGCGACTATAAAACTTTTAACTCACGGCTTAGTCAACCACAGAAGAAATCAGAACAAAAGAAGATTAGCCAAAATGTAAACAAATTATAAATGAAAAAGGTTTGTTTCTGATTGGTATAAAATTTCACTGGCTCCTTCCCATATAATTCCCTGCTTTTATGATATTTTCTAAATCTCTCCATGAGTTTCTCCAAATTTCGAAGCTCCCCAGGAGACTTTTAATGAACTTCCGGGACATTCAGGGTATTCTGCTACTCATCCAAAGCCCCTGGTTCTTCACCCTTTCAAAACTTTTCCATATTTGCAGCGATACCATGAAAGAAGCGTACACAGTCAGATGGAATGATATTCTGGGAACCTAGCTTTGAGAAAACTGAGATATTAAACCGGTTGGTTATCACTAAATAAATTTCTCGTCAATACTTTATGCGTGACCCACGACTGGCGAGGCTCAACTTGAATGATTCCAGCTAAAGTTATTGAACATTTCACTTGTACAAAACGATAACAAGAACCCTTTCCCTTTCTGAAAAACACTCGAAAAGAGACCTTTCAAATTCCTCAAATCCGTCTCCAGTTAACTCGACGAGAAAACGTCTCGTCACTTGGGTAAACTTAACTTCAGAAGGACCAAGGAAGGGTTCAAAATCGTCAACCGCAATTTAAATTTTTTTTAAATTATACTATTTATAAATAAATCAACAATAATTGATATATTCCATGATTGAACAAAATTTGAAACTCTATGACTAAACTAAGTGATACGTACGTAGATTATAAGGAAATTAACTATCGATCGACACAAAATAAACCGGCTTCGGTTTAACCTGCTATACGAATATTTTCTCTTGTTCTCACTTACATTTAGTATATAAGTAAATAAGCAGCATTAAGACATATAGTAGATTGTAAAATGGTCTCATACATCAAGAAATCTACCCGTGAACATGGATTCTTGTTTTGAGGCTTTTACTTATTTTCAATAGACTAAGAAGAATCCTTCAAATATAAATGTTCCATTTCCTTTGGAGAATACTAAATTGGTGAACATAGAACAGTCATGTGCCAATTATTAATATTATGGAACTTTGAAATATGTTATTCCAATTAACGAATAGTTATACAAAATCAATTTCTTCGTAGCCTTTCTAAATAAAAATGAAAGTACACCAAATATTTATCTCTTCAGGTCTGATGATCAAGCATCTTTTTTGCAGCCTAGTTCATATCAAAGTATATTTTAAATTGTGGAAAATTGCCGTTTAAGATATTTGGATTATTAATGTGTTACAAGAACACACGGTGTCACTGGAATCTTGCCTTACGCGTCTTAAATGTAGCGTAATGATTAGTTTGAATTTATTTTTTAATTAACACCGCTACCCAGGACCACAAACCCGTCGAAGCGCATACCCTATTTCATTATTTAAGTTGGAGAGATAACTAAAGCTATATTTACCTCCCTGAATCCTGGTTTTTATTAATATTTAAGTCGTTTCTCAGGCAAAAATACCTCTTTCTTGCAAAATTATTTTCCTCATCTACGTCACAGTAATAGTTCTGTGGCAAAAAATAACTTACCATTGAGGAACGTCACTCCAAATCTTAAATTAAAATAAACATTAAAACAATCTTGCTCCACGAGAATAGATGGCCATATTTTTGCAATTCAAAACAGTTTGCAATTAACCAACCGAATTTAAGAGAATTTGCCATAAAAAAGCTTCTCACAATGACACGGCCTATTGCACCAAACATTTCTATGCCATGCACCTTGAAGTTCCCAAAGTGTTTTCATCCCACAACATGCGAGAACCATGGGGAAGATGTTGAGGCGGATTAACATTTAACATAACAAGTGTCCTCAAATGATGGCCCAACTGCTTACAAGGTTTGTTTAAAAAGTATCGGTAACGACTTTTTCCTGACGTGTGCGAGAAGTGCTGAATTCCGACTGTCGGTTAAGTGTGCACCTGATCGCAGATCGTATGGGCATTGATGATGACAGTGAACACCATTATCACTGAAAATTTGAATAAAAATTCGAAAAAAAAATCTATATAAAATCGTCAGGAAGGTCTTGACGGATGACTAAGAGCAGAGTCGAGTGTCTGCATAGGGAACCCTTCTGCAACGCCATCGCGACGATTCCCCGGCCCTCTTAGACCCCACTTGGTACCACCAGACTATTTCCTATTACCAAAATGAAATCCTTTTCTAAGGATGCCGCCATGGGACCCTAAGTTCCGCCAAAAAAAGGTTGCACGCGAACCCTTCCGGAAGGACCTTCCGGAATCCGTCTACCTTCGCCTTCGAGTCGTGGAAAATCCACTGGAAAAAGTGCGTCGACGCTCAAGGGATGTACTTTGAACAATATTGAGGCATTGTAGCAATATCTGAACTAAAATATTTTTTCGAAACTTTTCCCGATATCCTTAATAACCATAAAAACCATAAACACAGTAATCAACCCGAAGGTCGGTTTAGTAGGTGATGGTAGAGCTCACCCATGTACCAAGCCCGACGGCGTGTGAATATTCACACATCAGGGTAGGGGGGCCAGTTCCTTTCCCTGTGCCGGTTATGGTTTCCCAGGAAGATCTGGTACCCGAAAAATGAACTAGCTTGGGTGGAGCTGCATGTTCCCAGAGTGCCTTGCCCGGGAATCGAACCCGGGACCCTCCGGTCAGTAGTTCAACGCTCTACCCACTGGACCACCGCGACCCACGATATCTTTAATACAAACCATTTAAGGAAACTAGGGTTGATAAAATTATTTTTGGGGAAATATTCCGATGAAATGATAAAGAGTAACACAATCACTGCATTTGTTCATACCCACCTTTCCCATGTCTTCTACGGACAATAAATATCATTAATAGTATACGACGCAGGTCATAGATGTATTTGAAAGGCACTTAGTTGTATGCGAAAGGCAAATAGTGACACCTAAATTGAGTCAAGCACATAAAAAAGAATGGAGTTTGTACGGAGTACACTCCTCACCCATGAATAACCCAACGGGGGCAGCGTGGGTGCTCGATGCGAATTCTCTCTTAGCTCAGTAGTACGCAGGCGGCTTAGCATCGCATTCAGTGTGCGGAGGGCTTTAAGCCTTCCCCAATCCTCGTGGCAATAGGCCCTCCCCACCCTCGAATCGATTCCCTTGGGAGGCTGAGGTCTTACTTGAGTGTCTTGCTCCACGTCCGCATATGCTACCATGCCAGATCGCACGAAATCCTTGTCCGGAAAATGAACTGACTACGGGCTCATTCGCTGTTTTTTTACCACACAAATAAATAACAAACGAACCGACTCAAGGTCGACATATTTCTTGATTTTAATAACTAGTAATAAATTGTAAATGGTCGAAACCATATCATTTAATAAGAACGATCAATAGTCGGGCCCAACCTATCAATTTATTTCTATTAACTTTATTTTAGCTCACTATATTTTGGTTTCAACACATTATTGACATTAGAGCGGCTAAATATTTTTACGTGGACGAATCATTAGAACAGATATACTATTATATAAATGAACGCATGAGATCATCAGCTTTCTAGTTCCGTTCCCCTAATACATGTGATGCAATGTGAAAAAGGTGCTTCGACGTAAACTGCTTGATAATCGATTAACTTCTGTACAAGCAATTAATCGATTAAACTCCACCGATTGGTTTGACTCGGGGATTTTTTAACGTCGTCTGTGCAATTTTACTCAATTTTTGCAGCGAAAATCTGACTTAATATCAATAATTTTCATATGTTATTCAGTCAACAACACATGAAATACAATCCATCTCCTTTAACACTGGTGCATTTGCTTAATGTTCTCCAAATACGCAACTCACTCTATGACTTGAATAAAAGCTTAACTATCGACCTACTTATTCTTCCCAAACAGAATAAACGTTTACCTTTCAAGAAACTTTCATAAAACGCTTTCCTTCCTCCCTCAAAAACGGAGGTTATCAAAGCTCCCACGGATATTTCTTTCTCTCGGATCTCTGCTCTATCTGTCCCTATTGCTCACGATTAAACTCATTCCCCTCGTGAACGCACTTCCGAACGCATTCAAACTTACCGTTCCTTGTCTTTTATGCATTCACCTTTTGACTCCGTGACCTCTCTGCAACACGCCCCTCGGTGCTCCTCAAAAATCCTTCCATTGACAGCCACGCCCTAATGATATTATTCTTTGCCTACGACCTTGCAACTTCTGTTGCCCTTTTTAAAAAGAGGCAACGGTTTCGCTTCAAAATGGCACCATGTGAATCATATGTCAAAACAAGTCAAATAAGGAAAGTTTATTAGTTCAATATGATTTTCCGAATCTCTGCTTATATCCAGGAAGTTTGGTGGTCTTAGTGCAATAAATATGTCATGCACTCTTAAAAAAGTGTATGACGGTGTCAGCATTCCTGTTCGGCAGACAAGCTGTCTTTTTGTTCCTTAATTTGGGGCTCCTTAATCACACCTTAACAAATACAAGTAGCTGAAGTGTAGAATTTAGAAATACCGATTTTATAGGACATTTCATCGTATAATAACATAATTGTGGCTGTAATTGCATTTGCACGAAGGCTGTATACTCACAGACTGACTAAAGAACGTCTGAACTTATAAACTTGAGTCTGTTCAAAAGAATATATACAGTAAATAAAACAGTTTCTGGCGTACCTTGGTGGAAAATCTTCATATTGACGTGTCTCAATTAAACCACTTTGCTTTTCCACTAATTTTTTTTTTTATTCTCAAGACCCAGGTTTCGTTATAGTATAACATCATCAAGTCTGACTTTAATCTTTGCAATTTTGTTCATTTAGTTATTATTTTGGCTATTTACTATTTTATTATTATTTTGCTTAACCTGAGGATGCTATACTATAACGAAAGCTGGGTCGTGAGAATAACAAAAAAAATTATGTGGAAAAGCAAAGTCGTTTAATTGAAAAACGTCAAATAACAATATTTACGGTGTTAGATGATCGTGGAAGTAATTTTTCATTTGCAACAAAAGTATCAACTATTCCAAGCAAGCCATCTGACATTCTTCTTAAAACATGACCATCACGCATCCGATGAGCAGGATATCATGTAGGCTACACCAAGTCGGCTGGAGAACAACATGTAACGTTGAAGCAATATTACCTACTTCAGGAAAGTACATATAGCACGTGTCACATATCAGTAATCACGACTCCTTATAGTTCCCACTTTTCTGTTAGCGAAGAAATAAATTGAGTCAAATTAGGAAAACTGAGTGAACGGGAAATATAATGGCTTCAATGAAAATCAAAATTTAAGGAAAATCGTAAAAAATGCGAATGATTGAAAACGACATTGCACAAAGGAAGATGGTAAAAAAAATAACGACAGAGCAAAATAGGCAAGATTGAATAAAATAATGGAAAGTTAAAATGAAATGGAGATGTTATCATCCACCATTAATGCAGAATTCTCCAGTATTATTACTATCCACATGCACTTCGTAATCATCTCTTCTCGAGTCATCTTTAAGTGAACGGTTTTCATTTTCAAAACTTCCAAGAACGAAGGAGAGCACTGAATGAGGCGATAGGGACAGATGAGATTCGGCGGGAGCAGGTAGGGATAAAGAACGTTGGGACCGCACAAACCTCAGATGAAACGGAGAGATTTCCAAATCCGGGCATGACCAGCACCGAAACCGCACTCGGCTACCTGCCAGGCGAAGCAGACGCAATTCACCAGAGTTGGCTATTCGCTCGTTCCTATATCCCTCACTATTCTGACCTTTCATGTATTCCAGGATTTCGCCAGCGGATCCAGTGGATTTCGCCATGATAGTGAAAACTCCCCTCATTCGGAATTTCCACGAATCCTAACTTGCATTTCTCAAGCCAGTGAGAGAGAGAGAAAGATAGCGAGGGAGAGGGCAACGGTCAGCATATCCAACGTAGTGTGCAAATGAATGGTGGGAAAGCCGATGGTCTGTCCGGATTTCGGAGGACTTAATGGAATCCGTGAAGCGGCTGGCACGAGAAACCATTAACATATGACGGAAAAAAAGTATGAAATGGACCATTTAAAAAATGGACGACTGCTGGGCCGAGAGACTGGTATTTCAACCAATGAAACTTAATAAATTATGGGAAGTGGATATTGGAATCATGTGATAGATGTGCCTTTAAGGTAATGCACTTTTATGTTGAAAATATGAATTTTATTAGAACATGAGGCTATAATAACTAACTCATTTGAAAGGATATTGTGGCATAGAAGATATATATTTGAAAAAGTTCATAGTAGAAAATAATGTGTGAAAATAAGTGACTTGATGGAAAAACAAATAAATGACCCTCTCAAGGAATCAGTTAGTACTCCCATTTAAAAAGTGCAATTAGCATTTAAAATGCTCACATTTATATGCATTGAAATCATCACCATATATAATAATCTACGTAAATTTTACCTGAAATTACATGCGGAAACTTATTGCTGTTTCCTCACAATTACACTAAACCACCATCGGAGAAGAAATGTGTTATAAAATCATAATATGCACCTTATATTGATAAAAAAAATCAGGAAACTATCAGCATTATCATAGTAATATATTCAATTTTAATAGACTGCTG
Source organism: Hetaerina titia (assembly GCA_037158775.1). Taxonomy (NCBI): domain Eukaryota; kingdom Metazoa; phylum Arthropoda; class Insecta; order Odonata; family Calopterygidae; genus Hetaerina; species Hetaerina titia. The sequence goes on along the minus strand of CM073774.1, from coordinate 52,768,789 downwards.
TGGTAGAATCCAATAAAAAGGAAAGACAAGACAAATTTAAAAATTAGAACAAGAAAATTAACTATTAAGGAAGTAATGTTGTGATTTCATTGATTAAAATCGAACAAATCGGATAGGCAGCCACATAAACATCTTTTTCTTTGAATGTTTAAAACGCATGGAGGTCAAACTCAAATACATATCTTGAAATAATTAACAACAATGCGCTTACAAATTATTTGCAAATTAAATAAAACTTAGTAATTTCATTCAACAACATTTATATTTAAGATGCAGGAACTCTCAAAAATCAAAAGTATGGATTTCCTTTTTAATATAAAAAATACCTTATGAAATTTATTTTTATGCAGTGTCGGACTCGTTAATCCGTTGAACCTTGGCATACAATTCGATAAAACTACATTAATGAGCCAGAGAGCTTTTAAGTCAAGGAGGTCAAATTAGTGATTATATAGCACTAAGCATTACGGATATTATATACACATCAGTGTAGGACGATTGGTTCCTTCCCATATTCCGTAAAACAACAAAAAAGAACCTAAATAAAAAACAAACAGGGAAAGTAAAGAAAAAAAATACGGCAACGGGGAAATATTTCAATAAATCGACGCTCAGTCATACGTATATTCCACTGGAGTCAACAGAGGCAGTATTTCATGCATTTAACGGAAACGGAAGAGGAAGCAAATTATTTCCAATGGGAAGGTTAAAAACAAACCCGAACGCAAGGCTTTCAAATAAGTGCACTTAAAAAATACTTCTACGCTCATGTTGCATGATACAAATTAAATTCCGTGTTTAGAGATGGGTGAGGACGAATCCTTTCAAAATTACTCCGGGTAAACGAAGTCTCAGCCACCGCCAATGAAACCGAGACTTCCAGATCTGTGCGAAAAAGGGTGTGTCTTCACTGTCTAAAGAATTGGTATTTATAAAACGGAAATTAAAACCTTAGTAGTGAAATACATTTTTGTCTCTAGACATGTTTCACGAGAAAAAAAAGAACGAAAGCCCTTCTTTCACTTTTTTATTTAAATAGAACGGAGATAAGAAAACATACAAGGAAATAGGTAGGGCGAGAGGGAAAAATTATTATATGTCACACCCATTTCTTTCAAAGATGAAAGACAAAGAATGGAAGATGAAACTACAGGAGAAAATTTCAAGATGCCGCAACAGTAACTATTAACGGAGTCATCCGCTATGTGTGTATTATAATGCAACAATTTCAGAGAGTAAAAATCATTCGCCTTGACCGGGATTCGAACCCGGATCCCTCGATATCCGGCCGAGTGCTTTAACCATCGGCCTTTAACACTCGGACGGATATCGAGGGATCCGGGTTCGAATCCCGGTCAAGGCGAATGATTTTTACTCTCTGAAATTGTTGCATTATACAAGAGAAAAGTTTGATGTTTTCTGATCTTTCTTCGACGAAACAAATCTCATTTAAAATAGAAACATAAAAACCATGGGAATAGATCGGTTTTTAATTTTGCATAGAGTGTAATCGCCCGATGATCACACAAGAAGCGAAATCACTTTAAAAAGGCCAAATAAAAATTTATCAGAAGGTTACTTCAGTGCGTTATGGCCTCGGAGTTTGTGTATACAGGTGCATATACATGTATATGTGTATATATGTGATTGCATGTACATTGATTACCGTCCACCCAAATGTTTTTTTTGGCAAGGGGTGAACGCACCAAGTGGGAAGTGTAATAGAATATGGAGAAGGAGGCTGTTTAAGTGATGAGGGAAAGAGAAAAAGATATCCACCAAATATGTCTGAAATTGACGTGCATGGCGGTGCACACATAAATACATACATGTTAGCAGCAGAGATAGTTTTACACAAATATTAATTTTAGTCACAATGGTAGAATTAAGGTCTATCAACAGAATAAGGATATAAATGATCAACCACTTGTAAAATGGACCGCCACCATACTACGATTGAGTGATATTTTGGACCTTTTAATTTGGATTTATTCCTTTTTTCTTGACAAAGTCCATAATCCTTCAACTCGGTCCTATGAGTGGAAAATGGTATCACAGTGGTGGGATATACCGTCGGCATATCCGTTTACCTCGGATAAGATTTCACCTTTGGTTCGATACCCTGGAGTATCCTAAGGAGGGCTGGCGATGGCAAAGGATCGGGGTTCTGGATCTCCCCAGCGAAATGACTTCTCCGAAAATACATTTCCCAAACTGTCCGTCTCTCACCACGCCCAGTCGCTCCACCCCCGCTGAGTACATCATTCTCCATCGCCTCGTCACCCTGAGGGATTTATCCTGATATATGGCTCACGCCTCGCACTCCTTACTGCCTGACATCAAATCATCGTCAGGCACTCGACGGAACTAAACAGAGTTATTCACGAAATTGTTTCCCCTCATAAGTACCCCTTTAATTTTTAGTACCTCAGAGTATTATCATGTATCATTAAGTACTCTACCGTTAAAGGTAGGTTTTGGATGGAAGCAGCATATGTGTTTTGCTGATCCGAAAAAATAGTTCCCAAGAATTTGTTCAATTATTTTACTATAAAAAAATCAGAGGAAAACCAGGCTGAAGTAGAAAAAAAATGAGTTAGATCATATCAGAGTAACTTCTCACGCCGTTATGTTTCTTTAACAATTAAGCATGGGCACACACGTCCACTCTAACTCAAAGCAAAATATGATTAAAAATTTTTAACCAAATATGAAAGATAAACTTTTCCCAACGAACTATTCGACAATTAACATAACTATTGATAGCGTCCAGGCCACCTTCTTGCTAAAAACACTACTTTCTCAACAAAAAATTCCACTGACGCGTCGTAGAGGACTACCGAGTAATAAATAAAGGCAAGAGGACAACAAATATAATAGCAAATATAATTACTTGACGTAATGGACAATGGTCCTGCGGTGGAATGATAAAAGAAATAATTCTGATCAAATGCATCAAATTTTATAACCCGCCACACGGGGACGCTTTAGTTTGAGGAAGAATTCTAGAGCCCTCGCCGAATTAAGTTTTTGAACCACGAAAAGCGCTTTTCGGGGTAAGCCGTCCTATCGTCTTCAGTTCTCCTTTGATTTAGCCGTCGAAACGGGGCCGTAAGACCACTTAACCCGTCGGAGGGTCCTATAATTCTGCACCAAGGCAACGCGATGGAAAAACTGAAGTCATTCCTCTCGGGTTAAATTTAAGGCTATATTCTATTCGAGTTGCCGTGGATGCCAAGTGGTTCACGTCTTGAGACCGCACACGGAAGAAAATTATGAAGCTCAAGCACCGATGATTGATGAAAACCTAATTCCAGAGAAGCTGCGTCGACAACTCCGGATTCCGTTATCACGGAAATAGTGTCAAAGGTCCTTCCTCTCAAACACATGGTATGTGGAGGGGAATTTTAGGCATGAAGGCACATATTAGATCTCGAGGATTCGTGATGCGAGATCCATTAAATCTTTTATTCTTCCTAAGGTGCACTACGGGGAAGGAATAGGATACCACAATATATTGCAAAATTTTCACGAGGAAAGGTTCGTAGCTTTCTGGGCAAGGACGTTGTACGCACTTACATGAAAATCCGACGTTCTAATAAAAAATTGAAAATAATATTCCCATGGCGATCCCTACATTTAGCCATAGGTATTTTCAATTTAAAGTTATACTGATGTGTTAAATGATAACCATTAAAAAACGTAGTTTCTGTACGTTCTGGCGTAATGTATCTTTTTTGCCTACGTAGAAGCAATTTAAATTACTTAAATTCAATATAAATTGGATTCAAAGATTTGACACACGCACAATATTCTTTTTTCTCTACATGTAGATGATTCAGAATACGTCACACTGTATACTTAAGAAAGCGTTAAAATACCCTACTCAATTTTACTTTATAACAGCAGTGACAATGCACAAAACTGATATATATTTCTCTGTAACTTAACCATCGTAGTGATTTGCCTTTCCATCACTGCCGACGAACAGAAAACTACGAGCAGGCCCAAGCACAACTTCTCGCAATATAAATATTGTGTGGGTATGAACATCATCAACATCATTAATGATACTTGCGTATGAACCGATAATGCATTAACACAAAGAAATAAAAAAGGTGTGATATTCAATGGATAGACAGGCATTAAAAAGTTGGCACAAAATATATATTTGTATTTTGCACAAACTGCCAATGCGCATAGACACACTTTTGGTTTAAATTTTTGGCATGAAGAAAAGCCATGAAACCACATACGACATAAATATAAGACCCTTCCTTTGCAATAAAACCAACGTGGCCACCACCTAAACCCTACGCTTGACACCGAGAGTCTCTTCGCTCTTTTTATTACAAATTTTTATGGTGAAGGATATTGCAGTATGGATGAGCAAGCCGAACGACTGATGGGAAAAAGAGACGTGTGGAGACTGAGGGAGTTACGGGACTCGAAAATGATTACCGGGACGAGAAAAATGATTGGCACACAATTTGTGAAATAGAAAATTGGACAAAATTAAATGTGAGGCCTGTATTCGTTCCACGAAAGGGTATCCATATTCATTGTGAATTTACTTTCATATCAACAGACTGACACACAAGCAGACGTGGGCGAGACACACGAAAAACATGCGATGCCCTGAACTAGGAAGATGCAATACGCAAATTATAATCAGTGCATGGTTAACTTATGCATTTCTCAATGGCCTCTGACAAATATTTTGCTTAAAAATGAAAAATTAAAAACACAAGGTTTGAAGGCCCAGGTGGCTCCATGGAACCTATTAATTACCAAAAACTACAAAACCATCACAATTAATAACTTTTCTTCTTAAAAAAAGAGTTCTCACTCAAAGAATAAAAAATAATATAAAATTTCACACAAATACTAAATCAACAATTAAGATACTAAAAACATTGCAAAAAACTTGATTTCGTGCAAAAGTGTACCTAAGAACGACCATATAACTAAATAAAAAACACATGACATAGCCTATTGTTTCAGGTTTCACTTCGTGGAAGTATTTAATAACCATCCTAAAAAAAAAGACTCGCACTTTTCCAGATATTTATTACATGGTACCACGCGTTTCACCACTTGCGGCATATTCACGTACATGATGATGGCTGTACCTGATGATGCCGCAAGTCGGTGAAACGCGTTGTACCATATAATAAAAATCAGTGGAAAAGTACAATTCTTTCTTTTTAGCATGGACATGATTTAGCCTTCAAACTACCATCACCGCGCTCTATGTCATAGGATATTCCAAGATATTTTATGATCAAAATGCTTATTACAAGAAGTTCTTACAAACAGAAGAGCTAATTTTAAAATCTTCAAAATTTCCATGCTGACGGTAATCTAGCGATTATTATTAGGTAATCTACCGGTTAAGGAAGGTTTTTGGATGGATACAACTATCAAATAAACATTTTGTAACTCCAAAAAAAAACCCAATCCAGCAACCTAATCTACATCAGGTCCCTCTTCATCTCTGTGTACTTCTTTCCTCCCTTCATCCCGTCCAACATCCCTATCCTGTTCCTGCCCTCTCCTCGCTTGCCTAACATTCTCCCCTCTATTACCTTCTTCGACATTCCACTACTCTTTCATCCATTTTTCCTCCCTCCATAGGATTTCCAGACAACCCCCTTTCCTCTCCCACCATCTCCAGCACTTCCTCATTTGTTTTCCTTTCGGTCCATTTCACCTTCTCCATTCTTCTCCACACCCACATTTCAAAAGCCTCCAATCTACGTCAGCAGGAGGATAGTTATAGTGATATAGTGATATAGCTACACTCCATATCAGAGTTTTTACGAGTCTTGTCTTAACATCCCTACTCAACGTCCCCGTCATCTACTCCCTCCTCCTTGAGAAAGCCTCCTTGCCTAGCGCAATTCTTCTCCTTACGTCCCTACCACTTTGACCGTGTTGCTCTAAAACATTTCCGAGATATGTAAACTGTTGTACCTGCTCTATTTTTTCCCTGCCTATTTTAATATTTAGCTTAGCCTTTTTCTTTCTGGAAAATCGAATAACCTTTGTTTTATTAATATTGATTCTCATCCCATATTTATCGCACTGAACCTCCAATTCATTCAGCAATGCTTGCAATCCCTTGGATGACTGAGCAACTAATGCTTGGTCATCAGCAAACCTAACCGATTTTACCAATTCTCCTCCGACTTTCATTCCTACCTCCAGTTCTCCCCATGCCTCTTTAATCATTTCCTCCACATATACATTGAACAACACCGGTGACAATGGGCAACCCTGCCTTACACCTCTTCCTAACACTAATCTAGCAATATGGTACAGTAAATAAATTCTATTTTCAACAATATCTTATTGAAAACGCGGGAAAGATAAATTCATTAAGACCTAGCTTGAAGATTTCGTATTTCATGAGGTACTATAAGAAGATCCTATATAGATAATATACCGTTGGCATAAAACTATGGAATGATGGAAGGAATTCAGGTAGTATTCCTCGTCTTGAGGCCATGCGGGACGACATGATGATATGCAACAACGGCTTCCGACTTGTTGACCACGGGGATCACTCGCGAATGCGGCTCTGCACCCCTTCCAAGGATCACAATGCTTTGATGCACCGCGGAGAGCCACCGGAATGCCAATGCTACTCCCATCCCGCCCCTCAAATCCCAGAGATGCCAAACCGTTCCAATTTCCGCACCGGCTCCCCGGGGGGAATTGGACGAGCGCCAACTGCGAAGGGGCGGCCACATGGATTGCACTCGAACGGGAGGAATTTAAAAAGAAAAGTTGAGGCGTAAAAGGAAAAAAAACTGACATCCTAAAAGCGCACCGGCGAAGAAAAGTGAAGAGGGGTAAGAGAGAGATAACGTGAGAAATGAGGAAGCAACCGAATACCGCCTCAAATCCTGCACAAGCCTCCGGCCAATGGGAATCGAGTGACATAGCTTCGACTATGATATATGTAAAGTATTATTCCCAAATATCTAATCAAAATACGCATTAGTACGTGGTCACATGCAGAATCATTGTGATAGGCATTGCATGGGAATCAATCATCAAAGAAGGCAATAACATTATCAATGATTAGGAAAGCTAAGATAAACATTGAATTAGGGGGTCAAAAACTAAAACGAGTAAGATGCTTCACCCACTTAGGAAGTGTTTTAGACGAGGATGGGAAGTGAATGGGCATTATACAGAAAATTACGGAAGTTAAAAAGACAAACGAAAACATTAATATGCATTGTGGTTTGGTATGACACGGAAGCTTGATCAGTGAGAATAAAGTATTATCGTAAATTGGAGGTTTTATAGATGCGGGCATGGAGAGGAATGGAGGGAATAAAATCCGGGAATAAAATGAACGGGAAATGTTAGGCATGGAAGTGTAAGATAGACGGTTGTCGGAGAAATTATAAGACAGGACAAGTAAAAGCAGGATACTGAGAAGCAATGAAATGCTGATTGTTATCACACAGAGGGGAGAAGTATAGGAAAACGAGGTCAATAATACACAGCGCTAATGAATGGGTTATTATAAAAACATACTTAGCATAACGTTTAAAGATATTTTGTGACATACTGTGCTTGGAGAGCACTGAGATTAGTTTGCGGCATATCCCCCCCCCACCTACTCGTACTCCAAGTGGTTCGATTCCATTCCGACCAAAAGGAGCGGCGAGGGAAATTAAATTGCGTTACTTTCGAAACGCACCCTGAACTACTTAGTGGTCATGAGTACAATATTCCCTAGTGCCATAGTCCATTAAAACCTATCCTATTCAGGTAAACTGCTGCTAATAATATTGCATAGTTTGACATTCGAATACCATTTAAAATATTGGTTCGTATGTGTTCACTTTGTAAACTGCTTTTTATTTAACTGATTTTGTACTCGCTTTTAAACTCCAATAAGATATTAGTAAAAACGATGGAGAGTGAAGATCTGATTTTTTTTCTTGTGCAAAAATCATAATGTGTGTAATGTGACAACAAGAAATCCTTGACACTGGATGAAATCTCAAATGTGGATAACGAGACATGATTTTGAGAAACGTGGATACCAAACTAAGTTATTCAATTGTGCTACCTAATAATAGTTGAACATTACTTGGGATCACTTGGGGCAAATATGGGTGCGGATTATGATTCTTCACCAACTTAAAACTAGCGACCGAGAATTTTCTTAAAGCACGTAGAGTTACTGATCACTTCAACGTGGTACTAATCATTAAAGGAAAGATAGGAAATGCAAAAGAGAAGTTGTTTGAGAATTGCTTAAACTAGCGCGCGGGGCTCTCGGCAGGGAGATAGTTAACAGGAATGGAAAACTCCTATCGTGGTGTGGGTGCACATATGTTTCAACTAGAATGTATTTATATTCGATATAGCATAAACGGACCTCCCATATAAAATTAAATACGAGTTCAACCACGGCGTAACGACATTTCAGGTCCCTTCTATTCAAATAGTTCATGAAAGCTTAATCTACGTATTCTTTTTAAATGGAGTATAATTTTAACGAAATTTCAAATTTGCAAATTTATATATACGCATAGAAAGGAAAAGGAAAACAGACGAGGAAGTACAAGAAATTGTGGGAGAGGAACGGGTATTGTTGGGTGAAATCCAAAGGAGGTATACGAAATATGGAGTCAGTGTATTCTGATAAGAAATGGGAGGTTGAAGACTGTGATGGAGGGGAGAATGTTTGGAAAGCGTGGAAAGGGCAGGAATAGGACAAGGATGTTGTATGGAATGAAAGGAGTTACATAGTATGAGGCATTACACATGGGATTATTTTAGCGTTGAATGTAGGATTTTGTTTTGTTATAAGAGACAAGGAAATTGTTAGTGTAGGCTCCAGTATATATATATATATATATATATATATATATATATATATATATATATATATATATATATATATATGTTTCGATGATACGGAAGTACTCACAAGAGCAATATAACTTTTGGACGGCACAATAAAACAGAATAAAACAGATAACAGGTAAAAGAACACTCACATTGTAGATTATTTGAGCTTTCGGCTTACTCCGAGGCCTTCTTCAGGTCAGACTGAAAGGTCTTGAGGGGAGAGTGTCTGGAGAGGGAAGAAGGGGGGCGGAAGGTTTAGGGACTGTTGGGAAGGGAATAAAAGATGGCGGTTAAGGGTGGGAATTTAAAGGATCAGAGAGATAGGATGTATGCGGATTCGTAAGTTCTCACCTCTATGTTGGTGGCTGAATCGAGTAGGGATTCTAGAAGTGTTAGGGAAAAGCATTCGTCGAATGATAGGTTGTGTGAAATGAATGAATGAAAAAAAAGCTATCTATATACACACACACACAAATATAATGAGATTAAGCATGTGCATGTACATAATGATAATTTCTCCAATATGTATTTTAAGAATGTGATGGTGAAAGACACAACTGTAATTAAAAAACATTTTAATAACCAGGAGATCGAAAAACTTTTAATGTATTTGCGAAGAAATAAAAAAATGCAAGTAAACTATCTCCGAAATTATCATGTTTACAGTGTTTCTTAACATGTTATACTTAATTTTTTTTAAGAGAAACGAAGAGCATGGAATATGTAAATATGAGGACATTTAGGATATCACTATATAGTTAATGAATAAAATTTGATTTGAGTAAATGACTGAGATTTGAAGATGAAGTGATTTATTTCTGGGGATATTCGGTCCAGATTTTTTACCTTTACAAGAGAAATTACATGAAGGAATTTTCACCAGGCTTGCTGAACCAACCTCCGTAAGCGTAATTACTTGGGTTGAAATATTAGGGTACCAAAGGGTGATAACACAAAAGCCATCAAGTGTGAGGATTAATCCTTGGGTCTTGCGTCCCCAATTAGCAAGAGAAGGTTATAAGGCGGGAAACCCAGGGGATAGTAGCCAGTAATGGGTGTACGAAGATGCTCGCATGGAATTACAAAACCATTACTAGCCGAAACTGCGCCAAAACTAAAAGAAATGAGTTGTTAAACTCTCTACACCATTACACCCCGGGCCTTAGCATTCACGATCAAATTTTATATAATGAATTGATTGAAGAAATTAAACAAAATACTCTATAATTTCGTGCATAGGAATATGTACATTTGGAGACACATTATAAGAAACTAGTAAAGGATTTGGTTAACCTTTTGGCAAACGACTTATCTTGTGCCAAAACAGTTTCTCCAATTGGACATCTAATTAATACTAAACAATATATTTAATCAGTGGCGGATTGAAGTGGGGGCATGGCTTGCTCCCCCTTCTATAAATTTCCTCATTGGTTAAAGTAATGCATTTAAAAAATATTTTTCGATATATTTCGAATATATTAATAATAAAAAATATTATTAATATTATACACTTTTTAACTGTTAATAACAACAAATGAAATATTAAGGATACTAGAGAAAAAAGGTAAAATAAAATAAAACTAAAATGAGTTCACATCTTCCACGTTTAACAGGAAACCTAAATATCAACCAGTGACCGGGCATTATGACTTCCATCTCCTTATGTACAGTTCATTGCATTGAAATAAAAAATAATGATAAATATCCTTAAATCTAGCGTTAAAACTTCCAGTTTGAAGAGAGGTATCTGGTGCATACATGGATTGATAATTGCGCGACAAGGAGAATAATGGAAAGCATTGCTCAAGGGGTTAAAAAGAAAAGAAGCCGGGAAATAGGTCAACGAATAATACCCGGGTTCTACTTCGTCCTTCCTTTATTAAAGCTTCACCCTACTCCTGCAGGAAATACGAATTCTCATGCGGATTATGTGAGGTTAATAGCCGCAAGTCAACCCAATGCGCAATTCTCGGCATATCTTCAAAAAATCTTTTGCATGCACTACGGCGCAAGGGTGTTAAGAAGCAAAGAAGATTGCGAGCATTAACGGCGAATTTTTTAATTTCAATGGGAACGGTTAATCATAAACGGCGGCGATGGTGCGGAAAATGACTACTATTTATATTAGTTGGAAAATTGCACACTTTCCAAATCGATTTAATTGATATTTATGCACGTTACGATGCTACAAAACTTAATTTTTTATTTGCCTGCCTCTGCCAAACAAACGTGGAGTATTAGAAGAAATAGAACACTTTGAATTGTTGGAGTGTGAACAATGAAATTTACATTCATTAATGCTCAAACATAAGATTCTCTAATTAGCGAGGCCCATTACATTACTTTTGCCCAACATTTTAGTCCTTATCAAGACACTTGCAATTGCGTTACTCTTTAAGAAAAATACACTGGATAAAAGTCTCTGTTTTAATATTCAGAATACGCAATTATACTAACGGAATTCTATCAGTAGACATAGACTTAATTAATTACCAGGAATATATCTTTACATCTTTATTTAAGGAGGTATTTCCTTAATCTCTAAAATTCGTGTACGACCATTCGTACGTTATAATATTAGTAAATTCTCATTACATAAAGATTCGGTTTCTGAAGCAAAAACCATGAAATTACTCACATAGGAGCAAATTTAGCTAAAATTACATTTAGCACTCATCAAACTTCGCATATAGAGTCTGTCCAAAATATAAGTAGAATGATTTTTTTGCCACTGATGCAAATGGCTGGATTAGGGTGATTTGTGGGATATGTGATGGCAGATTTTAGGAAAGCAATGCGACCCACGTCCGTTAACAGTGGGGATTTACAGAGTGCTGTTTTCTGCTAGATCCCGGTTCAACGGTAATGTCACGACTTCACGAAGCCACTGTCCATAGAGCAATTATATGTTATATAACTATGCATTATAGGTGGGAAACTGGTTCGAAGACCATGACAATGGTTAAGAATGCTTATGGAGATGGAGAAATGTCCCAAGTGATTGTTTTCTGCTTGGACAGGATGTTCTGGGAGGGTAACGAGGTGGTTGACGATGAGGAATCGCTTGGACATACATCAGCAACACAGTATGATGAAAATGTGCAAAAGATGCGACACCTTCTCAGATCCAATTGACTCTCTAGGAGTTATTGTGTCAGAAGAATATTGCAATATCCAGAAAACCACAGTGCATTGCATTATTACAGAAGATTTAGCCATGAGAAAGGGGTACCAGGATGGTCCCCAAGGTGCCATCAGAAGACTGCTCGTGTGATAGTCTTACATTATACCTCATGGACCACTCTTAATGTGATTCGAATTTTTTAGAATAGGTGGTTACTGGTGACGAGACATGGGTCTTTGACTGCGACCAAATATAACCTCTTTAAGTACCACTCGATTATGTCAAAGATGGTCCTGAACGAGGGTCCTGTTAATGCCTTACAGGAAGCATACTACGAAAGGTGAAGGCAATGGCATTGGTGTGTTGACACACAAGGGTGCTCTTATGAAAAATTGTAGTAATTTGTACTATGATCTGCGAACGATTTTTTCCCCAGATTTACTCCGCTTATATTTTTGGGACAGACCTTGTAGGTGTCAGTATATTAGAAATGACAAAGAATACATTATTTTTCTTTCACGAATTAATGAATCTCCTTCCGTTCAACGATAATTGTGCAAATACTCAAAAGAGATATTTCTGAAGTTATTTTGTGCAGTAATGTGAACAGCTAGAATTACCACTTGATATCCATGTAACAAAATCATTTAGTATATGGTAAATATGTGAGTTCGGAAACTATTGAAATCGAAAAAATCGAAGGGCTAGCACATCAATGGCACCCAATATTGAAACGCAACTGGCAAAAAAATGGGAATGTAGGGAAAATCTGGGAAGAAAGAGGCAGAGGGGAACCATAGACGATCGGGAAGATAACTGGAAGAGAATTGAAGGAATAAGGGAAAAGATTTGGCCGTAACTGGGTTTAGTTTGAGGGCAGGGCAGACTGCGGTGAGATTGAAGAGGCTTATTATGGAAGCAGGGAAGAAAAAAAATGCAAAGAGGTACATATTGGAAGGGCGTACGTGGCTGAAAGTGGAAAGGGCTTGGCGGCGAACAGTTGGGAGTTTGCACGGGAAGGGCGGGGATTACCATGAAAAAAAAGTTTTCCGCACCGTAAGGATATAAAAACGGGGAGAATGATTATCCGACGTTTTGACTCCAGCCGCAGGTAGGATGGAAAAGAACTAACGGATGAGGGGCCCATGAGAACACGAATGAGGGATGCGTGAAAATCCAAATTCGAGAGGTAAACGCCAAGGGATGTGCTTTCTAGAAATATTGGATATGGATAAATAAATAAAAAATAATTGAGGGCACATGATATGACACAGAAAAAAAATCTATGATCAATCAAAAAAACTGCTACTACCACCAATCGAAAACTAGTGGTTTCGGCAGGCTCTCATACTTGATAATAAAATATTGTCAAATTATTAAATTTTCGTTTTCCACAGCAATTAATTTCGTACAATGAGCTTCAATGACTATCCATCGTCAAAAGGTTTACAGAGGTTGGGCAATATATACTAATTTGCGCTATTAAGACCCAAATCTGTACTTCAGAAGTTTTAATTAGCGTTCAATATGTGTCCACACAAAATGGCAGCGGCAAACTACCAAATAATAGCAATTATACACTTGTTGACTATGCAAAGACATAGCTATGCATTGAACGCAATAAATTGCTGTTGAAAAATACAATTTTTTATGTTCACACATTGATTTATGATTAAATAAAACACTAAAAAAGGCAAAAATCAGGTACACGAACGAAAAAAGCAAGGGGAATGATAGTATTTAAATTTTGTGCATCAGCAGGAAAATGACGATGTACGTAATGACTACATAATATGTCATTTGATATATATAATTTTGTATATATCAATAATCAATACAGCTTTAAACTCCATATATTTTCGAAAAATTGGAAATAATCCACGGCCATGGAATAAAAAAGTATGTATTCAATACATACTTAATTGAAGACATTAAGACACAGAGGACACATAACTTAGGAGATGTATATTTTCAAAAGAAACAAGAGGTACACTAATTGCGGGATTATCGAGAAGTTTGAGCAGAAATGCGTGAGTAGCGAGAAAGTGAATAAAATGGAAGATCAAGGGAAAATATAGTAAAATATATGAGACCTGAATGCCATTTTTTTGTGGGATAAATTTGCCCATAAATATCCACTTACAATGAAATCTGATTATAAATCACCGGCCGTAGACATAAAACGGTACGTGCGCAGAATCAATTACTTTAAACCGCCAAATATACATGAGAAAGTTTTTGATAAGTAAAGAGGGCAATAAGAGATAGGAAAGTATCGTGAAAAGGTATGACAGATCTAAGAATTGACAATTGGACATCTTGCAAATCCATTTTATGTAAATATTGGCTGGATAAACGAGCAACAACGTAAAAACACGGAGAGGAGGTATTGATAATTAAAATTCATAGTTCAGATATACCTTTAATATGAACAATGAATGGAAAATATATAAGTGGAAAAATTGTAGATAACCAAAATTCTAACTATGAGTCAATTAGTGTGCCCTAAATTTTAGTGGTACACCTATTCTTCACAAAATGGCATATTTCCCCGATGAAAGAATTAAAAAGGAAAATTTTCCCGACATATCCGGTTTAAAAACTTTTCCTGCAAAATATGAACGCAAATTCTCTTGCATTAAAGCACTGGAAAGAAGCATTAATCATCATCGTTAAAGTTACGTATATTGATTGCACATAAAATCCTGGATGTTTCTTAAAAATTACTGTGCAGTGATTGAGCTATTTAAGCCCACCTAAACAACGAGAGTGATCATATGACCTACATTATTTCATATTACTCTTCATTCTCCTATTCAACCCCTTCAAGCTGACCAAAAAGTTTATTCCCATCCTTTCACTTTTCCCGCTGACCCAAAACTCTAGCTTCTATCACAGAATTTAACACCCCAATACCCACAGACTTTCAATATCTCCTCAGTCCACTTCGGCCCTTTCAAATTACGCTTCACGACTTTCTCCCCATTCTTCTCCCACCACAACGTCCGTAAAACTTCGCCGTTTAGCCCCACCTTATACAACTTATTTTCTGCAGAAACGTGTATGGTTTTACGACAATTGAAAAAATATAGGACAGCAAAAGGGTATTCGTTTTCTTCAACCGTCAGAGCATCAGGTATTGGTATAAATGCATCAGGTATTGGTATATATAATTGGTATCTGAACCGAATTGGATGCATAAATATCCTCACGTATATTGCGTTAAACTAACAAAAGAAAGAATAGACGATGATTTCAAAAACACTTCGAAAGAGTAAAAAAAATCACGTTCCTCGGAGTTAAAATCATTTCCACAACTTTTAATCCGACTTGCTAAGAAAACTCCAACGCTTTTGTTTGGTCCCTTGCTATTTCCTACTCTGATTGATTGAATTAATTGTTTTTTAAGTCATCGGTAGAAAGGCGAAAAGCCCAGCCTATTTTGTGCATATAGCAGTTGTTTTGTAATTTTGTTCGCCATTATAAGTATTGTGTAAGTAATTCGGGTGTTTTTATGCATGAGAGTTCCACAAATGAACGCTCAATTTTTATTCACACTCTACTAACAAAAGGTAGATTATCGTTATTATTTTCGGGAAGTTGAATGTGAACATTGGAAACTTCATTCTAATATGCTCTTCGACTCACGACGTTTTAAGAGGAAAATTAGTGACAAGACCTCCTGCAAGAAATGAAACATTTATTGATATTCTAAGTATGCAGCACTTCCTGATTTGGCACTGCGTTAATTAATTAATTAATTTCCTTAAATTTTCAGCCATTTTTTTATAAATGGTGCATAAAAAATTTACTTTTAACCATGAAATCACTATAATTCAAATTCTAGAGTAAGGCAATGCCAAAAGAAATAGCAGTGCGTTGTTATGTTTAATCAAAATTAAAATGACGAAACAAACATAACATGTAATACTGAAAATTTGAACCGAACCAAGTTAAAAATAAATTCATCACAAAAAAACTAGACTTTAATTATTGCATACAATTTTCATTACCAATAAAGGTTATAATCATAAAATGTGGGAATTCATAGAAATTCTGGTTTTCCCTGTTTCCTAGGTCTAGAGGGATAGGTTATTCATCGATTTTTCCTTCAAATCACGAAATGTTCATGCATAACAATTGTCAAAGGCGGGAGCTTGTACGTTTTAGAACAAGTTATATATTTACTACCAGTTTTCGAATGCAGAATACGTTCCAGAAACATGAACAGACTGTAAAATTACACTGATGGATTTCCGTTGGAGAACTCAAAAGGAAAAAAAAACTGAAAATAAAATTATTTCCCTCAGGGATCAACTATTCAGCAACTAAAATAATCATAATGTTTTAATGCTGGAACTTTGGCATGATCCAAGGTTTATTCCAGGAATCTTTTTCACAGGTTTTTTGTCGTTTTCCTCCTGGTTTCAGAACTTAATGACTGTTATCTATTCTTTGATATGATTTTTTCCTTCTGCTCAGCCAAGTTTAAAAAATATATATATATATAAGCCATGTAACAATCGTTGTTACATTTTTTCCATCCACTCCCAGATTAAAATTGGGATATCACTCGGGACCGTAAAAACGTTTTTTTGGAACTCTCTTAAGGGAAATCATTCCACGGAAAAAAAAGAAAAAAATACATACTGTTGGACGAGAATAATACACACCGCAATTCTGTCAACACGCATTCTGCTACGGCAAACAAGAAATTTCATAGCCAATCCATATTCGTTCTAAAGCTGTCTTACCGTTCCCACTCTCAGGTTTTACCGGTCGATGCAAACTCACGAAAAGGAGAGGGCGTAAGAGGAGGAAAAGTTTTGAGGGGGCAGGAAGGGAAGCGGAGAAGAATTATGAGAGACGAACAGCGCGGCATGGCAATGGGAGCAGGGAGAGGGATAACGGTAGATGGAGATTGAAGGCGGCGAAGGGTATTTGGCTGGCCCATGGAAGGGAAGATGCATTATTTATTAATGCCTTAGTCAACTTGGTGACAGCTCCGGGCTTGCACTAGAGGCGTAAGAGGAAAGGGTTTCCGCCGCTCGAAAATAATATAAACCCGGTAATAAATGATATACGGTGAAGCAAAAAAAAACTCCCCAGCTACCAAATCTTCGGGATGGAAGCCATCAAAATGAAAAAAAAATTAAATAAAAAAAAGGTCATTGACATTTCTCTCGCGGGGCGAAATTCATTCATCGAGCCCTCTGAATAGAAATGAATGAGGCCACAAAAACAGAGGGAAAAATTATATGACAGCACAAGGGCTCTTTTCATCTAGCACGGGAAGGAAAAAGGGGTCATGCGTTTGAGAGGTGCATTCCATAACGGCGTAATCTTAGCTCCCTAAGGATGAGGGAACGGAGCTAACGTGGGATTTAATGAATCATAAATGAATTTGATGGCGAAATCTTTCAGGTAAAAAAAAACGCATGAGTTAGGGCTATCAAACGGATCCACTTCGAATCTCTTTTATGTACTCACTCGAAGTACTGAGCAGATGGAGTCTCAATGCAAACAAATATAGGACACTCACCTGTAATGAAGTGAAAATAAAACATTTTAGCGACAAAAATAGACAGTTTAAATATCTCTTGATTATTATTAAAATACGCTAAGAATACACGTATACACAATGCCATAAGGTTTGCACGTAGAATTTTCAACGTAAGGAAAGATATAAAACGGAGGAAATATATTAAAATGTCAATTAATTAGAGCAATACCATTAGTAAAAACGCAGGTGATTTAAAAGTGAAGAGTTTTTGGCTGCCTAGAAGATATAACGTAAAACTGAACGAGATTTATGAGTAAAAATATGGGTGACGTCTATATGGACACCGCGTAAACCAGGCCGTGTGATTTTATGGGCACCATAAGTTTCTGGGAAACCGCAGACGGCAGAGGGAAATGCATTCTCCTCCTACCGTGAATGTTTGACTTTCGTAAGCCTTAGGGCTTAGGACAAAGTGAGCTCCACCCTTTCCTATTAAACAAAACTTTAGATTGGATTCCGAGGTTTTATACAACTCAATGTCCCCTCAGTGAGAGGTGGTTCCAGAAAAACTCCCAAGCATGTACCATTGAACTCCTATTCCTAAAGTTGAAGAAAAAATCAACTATTTGTTACCTGAAAAAGTAAAATAAGAATCAAGACTGTTGATTCCCACAGACAGTAGGTCAGAAAACACACACAACTAGCAAGGTCTCCAAATGTATTTACTTTCGAGAGATTCTACCGTGTGGACGCTATTTAACATTATTTACACAGAATATTTTCAAAGATCAAATGCGGTCTCTCATTTTAAAATTGAGTTACAACGCGCAAGCGGCCCAATCACCATTCCGATCGAATCACTGTTGCACGAGGACTAGATGGAGGAATACCGCCATCTCATCTAAGCATGGCTCCAAACTACTTAATTCCGCGACGCTTAATGCAGCCAGTCAGAGTACGACCCCTTGCTGACAAAGATCTTCTGAAATTGCTTTCCAAATTTTCTCCCATAAACTTCATCTAATTAATAATCTTCAAAGTCTTGAAGCAATCCACCTCTATTTATGATTTATGAAGACCGCAATAAAAATTAAGAACTCCACGACGATTAATCACAATTTGTGGGGAAAATACAACGCCGGAACAGTTAAGTGTATTAATTGAACAACCTGACTTGGAGTATATCTCCGGGACTCGGCAGTAATTTAGCGCACTGGGACAGAAGGGTGTAGGAGGAAACAACAGCTTGCAAGCAAGGTACATACGCAATAAAATTTATAAGTTTTACGAGAAAACAGCACCCAAAGGAGACGCCTGAAACATGCAAAGAAAATGGCGGAATGACTGCTGTCAATATTGTTATCCCAAACACTAATCAAAACAAGTTAAAGGTACTGTTTTCAAGCTAAAACATTTCGCACTTCAATTCAAGGTCAAATGCAAACCATAAAGACCACTGAAAAAGTATAAGATCAATTGTATGCGTTCCAACTTAAGGAAAACAACGTAGAAAAAAATTACCCAACAATAACGCTACCCATTCAAATTGAGGTTCACTGTAAATAGGAAAACATGAGTTGAATTATTATGAATGCCAACTCTAAAATAAAATAAGGGCGATCACGTTGTCGTTTTCAAACGACTAGACGAATGGTAATAATATCTGGAAAGGATACTATGCCGGATAAAAGTGAAATCCATTGCATGCAAAATTAAGGAAACTTTGAGCAAACAAAAATATGACGACAAATTTTTCACGATACTTGTGAACATTGTCTTCTCAATGGAACAATAAAAGATGGAAAAGAGGATTTTTTAAAATACATTTGGAATAAAAATTGCCCAATAAAGATCTTAGAACGTAACTGTAAAAAAAATAACCAATGATGAATAGCTGGATGAAGGCCAAGGATGAATTAAGAAAGAAAGTAATGAAAGAATTTGGAGCAATAAAGTGGGAGTAGATGAAGCAATTGGCAAATATTAGTGGAGATGACAGCTGCTGTGCGTACTCAACCTCGGATTGATATCCTACGATAAATACGTGTATGTATGCCACACAGAATAACTTGCGAACAAATCTTTATGAACCGAAAGAATATTAAATATATACGAGGACTTGTGCGCGAGTATTCGAAAGACCACCGCAAAAGAATAGATGTGTAAATACAATGTATACCATTCGCCCAATGAGGAAATTTGATTGAAAACCGAGAGAGTGTGCGGTGAGAAGAGGGAGAGATGAGACAGGAGACGTAATTTAATTACCGGACACACAGTAGAGTCGACGACTCCAAAGATGATTGGAAACCGAAGGAGGAGAGAGAACTGCATTAGGTAGATAGAGAGAAGTTCGGGCTGAGTGGTGGTGACGTCAATGGATGCAGGAAAGGGATGGTACCCGAAAATACAGGTTTGATTAAGTTGTTTGAATGAGGACAACATTGACCACTTGTTCCACAAAACTGTAGTACCCCCGAAACGAAAGTGACAAAATAAGCACCAATAAACTGTTTAAGGAAAAATACGATACCAAGCTAGTACAGGAAGGCAGTGAGGAAATCGCTTCCGCCGACGGAGGGGTTGTAGCCCTTAAGTTTATTTGAGCCTTTTAATCTGAGTAGGGTTTACCATTTTCCAGGGTCTATCCATATCCAGCGCTGTTTGCGCTCATGTGTATATTTAAATACACGAAAATGAAAAAATTTCAATTTTAAAAGAGAGAATAGCAAAAAAAAAATTAGTCATCGGGCAAAATAAAGACCAGCACAGCTGCAATCGAGTGTAGAAAACGTGTAACAAAACAATAATTGCATCATGCGAAAAAAACACAATATATATGAGGTTGGCTTCAGTTGATAATGTAATGGTCGAAAGCAAAGAGAAATCCAAAGGATGAACATAACGCTGTTTTTAACGACACGCAACTTAATCAAGAATGAATTCGGTGTTGCTTCACCCGATTATCCGAATACAGAAATGCCATTTTAACGGATTGTGTTCACTTTGAAAATAAAGTGTGTTGAAAGAGAAAACATTTCCCCAAACTCACGTACGAATACTTATACGACGAATGTTTTAAATATTGTAGCATTTTTGAAAAAAAAATATTTCAAATTTATGAACCAATTGAGTGATTCCTGATAGGAAGAGCTACATGTGGTTCAGTAACTGCACTCAAGACGGTCGCCGTAGGTCGAACTTGCACTTAGCCGTAGCGACCTGTCAGTTAACGACGCTCATGGTTTCCCGCGCAACGCCGCGGAACGCCGCTAGGTAGTCTACAAATTCATCTAATCTCTGCACGCGGGGTCTGGTGTTAGTAATAAATAGTGAGGTAATTGCTCCTCGGCTACAATGCCAACATAAAATCTGAAGGCTTTATATTACGATCAAGATTGCATTCATATGATTAGTAAATCTACTAGTATGCATGGGAAACGAAATACCCTGATCGCCGACCCCCGGACGATCTGTGTGTGAGCACCTGTAATTGGTAACTGAGGGAACTGCACATCTAAAATACAGAATGAAAATTATTGGGGAAATATCATTTAATCCAACAGCAGCAACTTTCTAATGCCGCTGTAGACATTAATACTAAAGGCTACGGACTCCATTTACGGAAAGTTAAAAATCTTTTTCCCGAGAATTTCAAAGTATCCGTCTTTTGTCCACATATTTCCTCCTTTGAAAGTTCCTCACTGCAAAGGCCCGTAAGTTTTCCATTCTTTCTGAGGGAGGCTTCCCAGCCTCGTAATTAATCCAGCCTAGTAAAGAACCCTAACACCAAATTTCACGTACTTATTAATAAAGTATAGAATTTTTTATCTGAAAGTCCAAACATCTGGCCATGTAAGTGACGTTGGGTTACTTTTTACGAAACTCGTACGTTAACCAAAACCAGCAAGTAATTGGAGGTGTTTTCACACTATTCAATTACTGCTTACAAACAATTCGTAACTATATAATTGAAATGTTTGCTAGAAGAGAAAAGTACACAAGAAAGGGGAAAAAAGACAAATTTCCTTATTTTTACAATTGAAGAACGTCATTTTTTTAAGCAAACTCCGCTACAAAAGTCGCGACGCCGTGCCGAGAGGCACCGGTGTTCGAAAACATTACACCCGGGTCTTGTTTCACAACCAGAAATAAATCACACGACGGATTTGAGCAATTATTTCCAACATAATTCACCCAAAAACGTAGGGGCATATCCTGGAATAGACGTAAGGTGTACAGTTGAAATATGGAAGCAGCCCTAAGTAAAAGGCAAATACTCTCGCTCCATCCCCTCCCCCTAACAACTCCCCCCAGGGATTCTACAGAGAATACGACGTCACTTTTGAAACATGATCCAATTCCAAGGGTAGGCTTTGGGAGACAGGGAGAAAGCACGAGAGAGGGAGGGAGAAGAAACGAATAAAAACGAGGACCTCGACGGCAAAAATGTTCAAAGACATAAGCTGCCCACTCGCTATGAGTACAAGTGGGAAACGTAAGAGATTTGTATACCAAAGCTAAACACAGTCTGGGGGCATCAAAAAACTATTCGACAAAATATAAAGTAAAACAGGAAATGGAACATAAAAGCACTTGTTTTAAGTGGTATGTAAAGCTATTAACAGGCTGTAGAAAAAATCATGAGTAAAGAAAGGGGGATGGTACAAAAAAAATGGAAACATATTGAGAAAAATATCGAAAACCTTATACGAAATCATAGTGGAAATAAATTGAAAAAATGACAAAGACACCTTGATTACGGACGAAATGATCATTAAGATACAAAGGAAAATTAAATGGAGGAATGTAAACACAGAGATAGGTAGACGGAAATCTAAAGAAATTAATAACAAACTTGGAAGAGGCCGTAGTGCGCGGATATGGAATGTTTACAGGGTAATAGTGAAATGGACTCGCCATATAGGATGGTAAAAAATCAATATTGAACAAAGAAAGGAAATACGTGATAACAATCAAAGATAAGTTAGGCAAATTAATAATGGAACTGGGAAAGATTCAAAAGCGATGGATGGAATATAATCTATAGGAACTATATGGTGACATTAGAGCAGCAAAACAAGACATAAGCAGAGAAAACGACATGGACGAGGCTAGCTTAGATTCAGGTATATTAGATACCGAGATAGAAGGGGCATTAAGGTAACTGAGTTTGAATATGAGCGTGGGGTAAATAACCATCCCGTGGAACTACTGAAGGGTTATATAAAGCATGGGAGGAAGAGATTTTAGTAACTAATTCGAAGTATTAATAAGGGAGGATCTTAGCCGGAATATTTCTTAGAATAGTTTTAGCTCATACAGGTACATACCTGTATTCCAAAAAAGAGAAATGGAGCCATGTAAGAGGGCTACTGCCAAGAAGTTTAATTTTGCACGCAGCTAAAGTGGTTAGGAGAATCATCGATAGGAGAAATAGAGAGCAGAGAAAATAATCACTAATTGAATGATAAGTTTGGCTTCAGAAAGTGGAGAGGTACACGTGATGCCATAGCAGTAATGAGATGACTAATAGAGAAGAGCAGAGAATACAATTAGGATGAACTTGCTAGTTTTATGGATTTTAAGGTGTTTGTTAGGGCGATTTGGGCATAATTATTGAATTTATTGCAGAAAATAGTATTAGATTGGAGGGATAGAAAATCCACTGCAACCTGTACATTTCTCAGGCGGCTTAAAGTCGAGACGGGCACTGTTACGAAGAGGAGTCAGACAGGGGTATCCATGATCACCCGTGCTTTTCAACTTATATGTGGAGGAAATTTGAGATGCTTGAAATAAGAGATAGGAATGATATTCGGTGAGGAATTTAGAAAATCAGGTTTGAAAATGGTGAAGCTTACGTTTACCCAGGGGTTGCAAGCATTTCTGTGTGAATTCGGAAGTAAGCTGATAGGTATGGAAAGTAAAATCAATGTAAACGAAAAAAAGGTTATGCGGTTATCACGAAAGAAAACAACTAAGTTAAATATTAAAATATATAGTCATAAACCAGAATAGGGGACAAATTTATCATTTTGTAATTATCCTAGAGAAAAATGGCCATAGAAGTAGGGACATGATGGGAAAGAAGAATTGAGTTTTCCAAAGAATCTTTCACAAGGTGGAAGGGATTGATGACAGGGACGTAGAGTAAGAATGTTAAGAACTACTCGTCAAAACTGTGATGCAGAGTGCGGCTTTGTGTGGCGCGGAAGGATAGAATACCAATGGTAATAATAATGGAGTTAAAATTATTAAAATAAGGACGGTCATTTATTCATAAAAGGCAAGATTAGAATAAAAAGAGACGTTTCAGGCGTGATATGGTGGACTATCATGATTAATTAAAATTGGCAATTTTCCACAAAATAAAATTTTTTATTTATACGACCGGTTTCGATGTAACTACATCAATTTTTCTATCTCATATGTCACCCACGTGGCCCACGTTCCACCTCCCCTCCCTCTTCCTCCCATTTTCCACTACCCTCCCCGTACTTACTTTTCAGCATATATAGTAGACAATGAGAAATGGCTGCTGCCAGAAGATGGTGTAGTTACATCGAAACCGGTCGTATTAATAAAAATTTTATTTTTTGGAAAATTGCCAATTTTAATTAAGGCCAGATTAGAGTTAATCAAGATTGATATTTTAAACTTCCGCTTACAGATCATCTTGCATTACCAAAATTTCGCATCTGACTTAAAAAACAGGAAAATTTGTACTAATAATAAAACGCTAATGTACATAGACTTGAACCCAAAGGATTCCAATATTTAGCATACGGCTCGTATCATCGTTAAAGACAATGAATAATAAACCGAAAACTGTTTACCATTGTAAACATGTGAAACGAGCGGCATTACATTCTATTTTTCCCTTTAATCTTGTCTTTTCCAAATTGATTACTCTCACTAGCTTTTAGATAACAAATATGTGAGGATAAGTAAGAAGGAGTAACATGCTTAGAAAAGGTTTTCTCTCATTCACTAGATTCGTATATGAATAGGAAGTGTAAGAACAGGATTTCTTGCCCCATTTAATGTACTTATTCAACACACGGACGAAATACGCGTAAGGCGTGATTTTTACTATGGTCAACTAGGAGGGTAAAAATCGTTAACTATGACAAGCAAAGACGAAAGCTGAAATTTACTTCCATTCTTTTTTTACAGAGTAGGAAAATACTGAGTAAAAAATCTATCATTACAGAATTAAATTATTACCATAAATAAGGCAGCCATCTCCTTTTTAATGTTTAATCAATAAATACCAACCTGGGCAATGAAATTAAAAATTATCCGCATGTTTCAAACCAATATCACAGAAAACACGGACACTCACAGCATTTTTACCTCCATTGCAGTTATATTAAATCAAAACCTTTCTCTGAATGATCATTATATAAACTAAAAAATGTTTCAACGGAAGAAATTCTGTAATTTTTGTTTTAATAGGAATACTACAGAAATATTGATCCAATTCTATTTACTAGTTCTAACACAGCTACATTTAAACTAATGAACCTAAAGATAGTTTATAAAATTACAGAGGCACTGTGCGAATGATAATTAATACTAAATATTCCATCGAACAGACTTCGAATGAAGCTGGTTATTTCACCGAATGCTCCTAGATTACTGCTTAGTTTCATATCAACCTCATTCCCAGTGCCGCGGAGGACAGGTGTCATGGTTCAGAGGGGAGAAATAAACATTCTGAATTGCAAGCGATTAATTGGATGAAAATTGACGGATATGGGACATATGGTGCGCAGGCGTCGGACCATGAAAACAGTATAAACCTATGGTACCGGGATTAACTTTAAAAATTGGTGAACAAATTAACTCACAAAATATACACATATGCGAGCTAGGATCGTTGACACAGTCATAACTTAGTGCGTGCTAAATTACATCTGGGCCAATTCTTTATCCATGTGCCGGTGGTTAAACGCCATGGATATTGAGCCTATTCACTCAACTCTGCAGCCACGAAACCGTATGAAAAACTCCATTTCAAACATGCAATGGAGTGGCAATAAGCACAGGACAAAAATTTCAGCACGTGAGGCGACTAAATCATCATCAAAGCATAGTAAACATTTTACGTGCTAAATTCGTAAACATAAAAAACTCAAAGTTATATTGATATGAAAATTGATGTATTAGAATGCAAAGTACAGAGAAAGAAGCAATCAAGAGTGGACAATGCAAGATTTTCCCGCCGAACTACTTTATGACTATTCGGCGCATCTACGAAGCGGATTCAATGGGACTCCGAAATTAGTTTATCATCGACCCAGTTTGGTGAGATAATTATTTGCGTGTTGACTCCATCGCTCTGCTAAAACTGTGCCGAAGAGGCCTCATCAACGGACATTGCTAGAACGCAGATGTTCACTACTCCATCCTTCATGGAGTCATCAGCTGAAATTACTTTGGTGTAACGCGAAGACTTGGCCAGTCCATTAGTTTCACATGGTGTACATGAACACGCTCCCTTCGTTTATTCAAAATAATTAAGAAATACAAAGAAAAAATGCAGAAATGTATGTAAATTAAATTTAAATAAATTAGGTGTTGGTGAAATTTTTCCACGCACACATGGAGTATGCAGCATATTATGATTTTTTTCTATAACTGCTTGAGCAAAATAGTCACGCCAGGTAACCTTTCCAAAAGCGCTGGTGACAAAGTATATTCCGTATTCATTCAATGCGAACTGCACATTTCACCAATCAGTTTATGAAAGTAGTACGCATAGCCCTTGGTGTGTCGTCCAAATTCAACGCCCATAAGTTTGCCATATTGAGAAGAATTGTAGCCAGGGGAGTTCAGTGGTGCCTTAGTACATCGAGCTCGAATTCCGAAAGAGGGCTCGCGATCAAATGCACCAGAATTCTCGAAACTCGCGCAGCAAAATCCAAGTTTTTGGGAATGAGAACTTCATGGAAAACTTAAGGTGGCTCACGGAAAGGAAACCTACCTCTGCCCTAGGCGTATGAATTACTCAAATCGAATGGACGACTTCTTGGTAGACTCGAACATCTCTCAACCTACCTGGAATTAAATCCGTGTTTTGGATCATACCCAGGGCGTCGCAAAGTTACGAGAAGTGCGGGAGAAAGAGTCACAAGGAGAAATAAAATTATAGGGATTGAACACAGCAAGAAAACAGGTACGATTTATCCACTAACCCCGGGAATCATGGGGAGAAAAATGAATAGATTACATTAAGGTTAACATCAAGGTTACCAAGTCCATAAATGAACACAAAGGTGCAAAAAC